>JAXGGA010006182.1:0-71711 GCA_038373865.1 Uloborus plumipes
TTATCAACTGTTTATCAAAGAAAAAATAATTTTTTACACAAAATAAATTATTTTAAGTATTCAAAGTTCAAATATTCGTTATCAAACAAATCTAATCAGTTAAGTAATTAAAAAACAACAAAAGATTTAAAAACTTTTTCAAACCTTTCAAAATAAATTGCAGTACAGTTTTTGCAAACAAAACCACCTAACTATTTTAATGCACGTCTATAGATAGTATATAATGAAATCTCAACAAGCGTATGTTTGTTTGAACGCACAAAACTCGAGAACTGCCCGACCGATTTTGTTACAAATTTCAGCGTTTGTTCCTCTTCGCACCGGAAAGGTTTAGCCACCTGTTTAAAAAAGATTAAATAAGCAGTTATTTTCATTCGATTTAAGACGATTTTCTCGTAAATCTCGGAACATTGGGGTTAAAAATTACTTGCACATTTCAATGTTATATGTCGTTGGAAAGGGAAAATTTTACTGCATTTGATTCAATTTGTTCTAATTATCTATCTTAAATGCAGTGCGAGCAATTTGCGTTTCAAACTTACTTTTTACAAGACTTCACTCAATTTCAGGCACTACTTTCCTTATCAAAACCACAAATAACAATTAAACTAATTGTCCCACAGTATTTTTTTACACAATTGAATAGAGCAATATTTTTACCTCAGATTTATTTCGACTTACAGTCGAGGATCCATGCTTCTATCTCAAAAAAAAAAAAAAAAAGTTAGATGTGTAACAGTAGTGTTCGAATTCCTCTTTTTCATTCAAGTTAGTGCCGTTTTATTGTATTGCCGTGGCTATGTCTTTTAAATTCTACGTTGTTTCTTCCCTTCAATTTTAATTTCTTAACCCCTAGAGGAACAGCGCGCCGAAAACGAAGCGCACTCACGGGACCCAGCGCCCTGAAATGGAACGACGCCACGGGCCCACACATTTTCAGCGGTTAAGCCTAATTTCACCAAAAAAAATCCTAAAATTAACATTTCATCATAATGACTTAAAATTTACAGGGTGGGTAAATGATGTATAGTTGGTAAATATCTTTTAATATAAGTGATATAAAATCAAAATAAATTTATAAAATAGGCAAAATACTAACAACTACTATGCAAACAAAATTAGAGGATATGTAAATGAATATAAATTAACAGATAATATACAATAAAAAATTCACAATGAAATCAACTTGTGCTATACTAATCTGTATGACATGGAGTATTATTTTAAAAATTCTCCTGAGTATGATATATTTCAAAACAAGGATCCACAGACAATCCAACGTTGCATATTTTGCACTCATAGTAAGATGTTTGCCTTTGCCCCTTCCCCTTTCGTTGCCATCTGGAATCAATAAATCCAGATTTTGCAGTTGAAAGGAATAAATAAGAGGATCGAAATTAGAAGAGAAACAAAATTAACATGAAGTCACCTGCAATTCTGAAGAGTCATAAATTACAAGAAACACATGCAGAAATATTCAATCCTCTAACCTACCCTTCCCATGCATTAGTTAGCTGGATATAATTATTCCATTACTGCTATGAGAAAAACTAAAGCAATAAGCAAATGCGCTGACGTCTCTTTAACTCTCACAATTTAAAGAGCCTGGATTCCCAGTTTGTTTACATTAATAAATCTGTCATGTCTAATGATCCCAAATCAAAACTGATGCCTATACTAGAAAGTCAAAAGTCATGTGACTCGAATGTGATGAAAGTTGGAGCCATTTAACACCATCTATGATGATTTAAAAATTCACATAAATCGTTCTGTTTCTAAATAGCGTATACATGGACATTGGGATATCAGCACACATCAGAATATATGTGCACATCAGAATATATGCGCCTCAAATTACATGACCTGTTTTTTTACTTTTATAGCAAGAGCACAGCCGTGCAGGTACAACTAATATTAAATAAATACAAGATGAAATTTTTTAATGAACATCATTAATTAAAAAGAAAATATACATATATATATATATATATACATACATACATACATATATATATATATATATGTATGTATGTATGTAGCAATCATGGTAATAAAAATTGCAATGCAATAATAAAATTTTTTATAAAACTAGACTGTGTTGGCGCTTAGAATATTGATTGCAAAAATAAAATATTTTTTCTGAACTTACTATGTGAAATACTTTTATTTTGAATTGGCCAACTTTTCCATTCAGGTTTTTCTAACAGAGTTTCCTAAGAGAGAGTGAGATTAAAAAAAAAAAAAAAAAAAGAACTCAGAAGAATTATTTTCATACATAGATGTTAATGTCTGAATAAAAAATACACTCAAACAAGAAATTGAACTCAATTTTCTAAAAGAGTCACAATAAGACCAACAGAAATTCTTCAAATGCAAAATTGAAATTTCTTCCTTTCTGCAATTAAATGCACTTCATAACCTTCATAAACATGCTTAACAATAAAAATAATCACCTTAATGAAGTGCCCTTCAAAATGTTTTCCTTCATTGCTAGATTTAAGTTCTACATGAGAGGGTTTGCTTGAAGGCAATAATAGACTGCTTCTTTTCCTAGAACTTATAGATCTCTTAGCACTAAGAAGTTTTCTTTCAGCATTTTCAACCTGAAATATAAACAGGATTTTAAGTTAAATATTCAATAAAAACAATATATGGATCATTCTCAGTGAGAGTCATTTTGAGCTTAGAAAGTACATGATATTTTAACAATAAAAAATTAGTTTCAAATTAAATCAAAGAGGTATAACATATGATACAATAAAAACAACTAATGATTATATTCCTGCGGAAAAACTGTCAGCTACGATTTTTGCATTGAATTGGTGGAGAAATTTCTTGTTTTACATTGGTTCTTTCATATTTAGGGACATTTCTAGGAAAGATCATTTGTATTATTTTCCTTTTGAAGGAAAAATTATACTAACATTGATATTATTAACCCCTTACCTGCCCCGGGCACATATATACACCTAGCTAAGCTGATGCATTGTCTGTAGCGGAGGAATACACCGAGGCTGAGGCCTTTCCAAAGTACGCTTTTCTACAATGCGCGGCTATCGGTGAAGCAGACCAATATGGCTTTGGAATACAATTGAACGTCCTTGACATTGTAGCTGATTTACTTACCCATTTCAAAAAAGGCAAATTTGAGAGGGGAATATTCCTGATACACCACATAACTGGGCACTCGTGCCTGGGTTTAAGCTCAGTTTCAAAGTTTTTTTTAGCAAAAAAGCTAAAATTGGAGAAAAAGCTTTAGCAAAATGCTAAAGGTCAATAAATATAGTTAATCTGTTTACTATCTTTCTAACTGCATCTAACATTTTATCTCCTGTTGAAAACTGGATTCAAAATTCAGTCTTGACATCTTGAACGAAATAAATTCATAGCAGGTAACATTTTGTTAAAAATTTAAAGTGAAAAATTTAGAATTATAATTTACATTAAAAGAACATAGTTTTTTTTCCAAATTGCATTAATAGTGCATTTATTGGAGGGATTTTATTCTCATTAAGACAATACATTGTTCAATTTAGTAGCATTTTATACATGTTGGCTACGATTTATAATAAGATTAAGTTAGATATCACTATACTTGCTGCCTCTCTCAGATTGTGCATTGTTTTTCTTTGTTTTGCAGTAAAAAAGCAAAAATAGTCTTGCTTCATTTTCATAATTTAAATAGTATTTTTGCATTTTGTGAAAAATGTGACAGTAGCGGAAACCTTGACTCATGCGTGAAAACTGGTGGTTCTGGGAAGCGAATCTCTTAAGTTTTCCCCGGCAGGTAAGGGGTTAAAAGAAAAAACATTTAGTTATTTATTTTTTGAACAGTTAGTACTAAAGTATTACTCTCTCTCTGAAGCGTCATTCTCTCACTTGCGAGGGAATGACGCTTAATTAAAGGAACAGAAAGCTTCCACAAACAATAACTGAGAATATGATGGAACTCTTGTATTAATAAAAAAAAAAAAAAAAAACTGAAATGTAAGAATACTCATGTATGAAAAGATTTTGTTTTTGCGACTCTGATCATTTCACCCTACAGATTTTTTCCCCCAACTTTAAATCACTGAAAAATACTCTTTTTAGAGACCTGCATAGTTTTGAACAAAATTTGAGAGGCATTTATATCATTATAGATTAATCATGGATTATATGCTGGAAAGTACACTACATTATCAATCTAAGCAAATAAGAATACTAGCAATCATTTTTTTTTCCCGTTAACTTAAAAAAATTTAATCTTTCTCTCCTTTTTTCAACTTTCTTAACTGAGCCTAAATCCCCAATCACTGACTCTTACTTTTATTCATATCCACTTAGTTTTTTAAGTCTAGAACAAACAGTTTACAAGTGGTATATTTCTGTGCATTGTGATTTATCATTGAACATTGAAATAATATCAAGGTTCTCCAAAATCGCGACATTTATTTTTTTATTCATTTCATTATTTCTTTTTGTCTCATAATATAGTGATTCAACTCTAGATGCTGTTTTTTTAAAGAAAAATTAAAACATAAAAAATAATTTTTAATAATACTAGATAAAAATAACTTACTTCTTCTTTTAAGCTTGTAATTGTTTTTTGAGCTTCCTGAAAACCTAAAAGAAAATAACAATTAAAAAAATTTATACTCAGAATAAACAAAAGATTTATTTAACAGTAAACCAACAGTGCAAAAACTTGATTCAATATTAAAGCACTATAAAAGTCTTCATAGGAGCCTTTATTTTGGTCAAGTAAAAGTAAAAAGTAATCGTGATTGCTTAAAAAAAGCAACAACGAAGCTTTGTTTCTTTTTTTTTTTTTTTTTTTGAGAATAGACTAAACAAGGATATAATATTAATAACATATGCAAGTACTGCATCACAAAAACTTATTATAACTAAAATTAAGCTAACAATAATTTTTAAGTTTAAGCTATGGGTAAATACAGAAATATTTTTTGCCAAATATTTGTACCTACTGGAAGAAAAAGACAAAATCTTTTAGTTTTTCGTTTCAGATGCAGCGTAAAATAAAGAGGTTTTAAAAAATTATCTTAAAATGTATTTAATACATTTGTAAGAAATGACGAGTCAAACAAGTTTTATTTATCATTTTTAAGGAGCATTAAATAAAATATGGAGCATGTAAGGTTTTCTAAAAAGAAATGTTAACCCGGATATCCTAATCAATCTAGTAGACAATGAGCTACCGGATATCCGAAATTGCGCATATCTAGAATAGTATAACTATATCTGCGTTGTTGGTACCAATATTTTGTACAACATCGCAGATGACAGTATAGTTAGGTGCAGAAGGACAGAATGATCAGTGAGGTTTCCATAACGTCCGTTTTAAAATTGATGAATGAATATTGCAAAAAAGTACTGCAATGAAAATGCTTCCATTCACAAAATTAGAATTATAAGAGAAAATGCGAGCTGTTTAAATGCGAAAACATTTATATATTAAAAGAATAAAAATCATTAAAATATCAGGAATAATTAAATGAAAAATACAAGTTATAACTTTTAACATGACAAAAATCACACATCATGGTTTTTGATGAAAGTCTTAACACATATTCGGTATAAACATATAAAGAGCATTGAAAGTTAAAAAGCTGTCAATAACAAAATTGAAAGCAGCAGTCAATAATAAATTACCAATCCAAACAGAGCCCCTATTTTGAAACATTTTCAAAGCCTTAAAATGGTGTGCTTCAAAACTTTCAGATTGTTATTTCGTCCATTAAGTACTAAAAATTTGCACGATAGAGTTATTAATGTGAAGTCAAAGGAGTCACGAAATATTTATTCCTTCCATTGCTTTTACAAAGGAGACTTATGGATTGAACGAAAGAAACGACAAAAACGAAATCAAACAGAATTTTTTAAGACAGTTCTGAAATTTAAAAACTGAAATTAATATTTTAAAATATTATAAAATTATCAACGAATTGAAGGTAACATTTCAAAACTTTGTTTTGAATATACGTATTGCCAGATTTAAAAACAAAAGGCCATAGCAACGGAGAAAAATGTTACGCAGATTTTGAAAGTTATCATATTAATAAACGATGTACAGATAAAAATATGCAAACTGTTTTTGTTTGTTATAATATACTAGTTCTGTCATTTGAAAACTGAGGAAACGATTTATAAATTGTTCATGGGTCTTTTTTTTCTGGCGATTCCAGCGGTCCAAGACGCCCTCTTCTGATGACTGGCTATACTACCACAAGGCTGTAACCGCCATTCTTCTGAATTACAGTCTTATGTTATTTCAAGTCATGGATTTTCGCATTTTTTAATCTCTTAAAAATATTTTGGTCTAATTAACTATTGATTTGTGTCTCGGATGAAACAAATTTTGAAATAAAAGAGGTCGTGTGTGGATTTGACGCTTGGTAGTTCGACGAGAGTCATCCTTTAAATGCTTGTTTTCCAGTGCACAGTGTTAAGTTATGGATATTTACTTTTCAAGTTATGGCTTATATGTCGGACATGGAGTATTATGTTCCGCGTGCTACTAGTTTGATGCAAATCCCGGAATGTTATATTTAGTTCCATTCACCATTATTTTGCAAATATCTTTGAATTTCGGTACCTTTTAAATAAATTGTTACTCATATCGTGCGTAGTATAAAAATAAAATGAATGCTGAATACATTTTATTTTTAGTTTTATATATGTTTAAGTACATCATAGTTCGGATTGATGATGATTCATTTGTAGTTTGAAACGTTTATTTATTATTTGCTTGAATTGTATGGTTTGCGTGTGCTGTGTTCCTGTTTTTAAAAAATGAAGAATGCATTTTCAACTAGTTGGGTCGTTGCACAGTCAGAAATATTTATAATGTTTTCTGCCTTGTAAACGATCTTACTGGTATTGAGAATTTTGAAGCTGGTTTTCCTGGACAGCTGAAAGCAATTTCTTCTAAAATTGTATAATCAAAACAGTTTAAAAGAGAATTATGAAATGCATTTCTCTTCGCAACTTACTGCTCATGGAAAGGTAAGCATCTCTGATTAAGGCTTATGTGATTAATTAAATCCTGAAAAAAGAGCTTTACTTTCAATACTGATTATGTCAAACCTGTATTAGAATGTATTCCTATAAATAAAAACAACTTGTTATTAGTTTTTGATTAATTTTTTGTAGTAACATGTTTGAGGATTATGGTATTGTATTTTTCTGTATTGCAACATGCAATGTGCTCCATAGTGAATATTAAATGTCAAGCACCAAATTGACACATCTGGGGCATTGGTTATATTGCTACATCATATATAAGCAGTAGTAACTGCAGGTAAGTGCTGTCGGCCCCGCTTAATCGGATAAACGAATACCTTGCTTATATGAATAAAATATCCTGGGACCGAATATTTCCGGTCCCATAGACGCAATGTTAAAGTTCCCTACTTGAAGAAATACCCCGCTAAATCGAATAATATTTCTTGGAACCGACAGTATTCATTTAAGCGGGGCCGACAGGATTTATTTTTATTTAGAAAGCAAGTAAAACACTGCATTTTTTAAAATTATGACGAAAAAAGATTATAAAAGGCAAGAGGTCTTAGTTTGCAGTAAATATAAAATCATGTACAGCAGTAAATATAAAATCAAGCAATAATAAATATGAACACTTACCTTTCTACAAAATCATTAAACATATAATGGTAATATTTATTTTTTTAAAAATATATACAAAAGGAATACAGTTGAACTTTGGTAAAACTTGACTGTCTCGATAATTCGACATTCATGTTTCCAATGATTTGTCAAATGTTAATTCTATTGAGTGATAACCTTTCTAACTTGACATACATTTACAGGAACCTCTAAAAGTCTTGTTGATATTTTAGTCCACTTTTTGCAACTGATTTTTTTTTTTTTGTGTTGATCCTTTTTGAGAATTTTATGGTGTCCAAGTCAGTCAATTCTGTTCTCGAGAAAACTCTTTTAGAGAATTTTTCTTGTACCCAGAGGAGTTCAGATTCTGTGCTGTTAGTGCGCTCCACTGCTAGGAAAAGGTTGGAAAAATGTACTCCGGGCAGTCCCCAAGAGAAACAATGCAGCATAACAAGTTTTTCAAGCCAGTCTTTAGCTAGGCTTTTCTCTGTAATAGACGTGATTGACGAGGAGCTCTTATCTCTTTTTAAAAGTTATGAATTTCCAATAAGATATTCAAATTTATTCTGTCTATTTTATTAAGTACTTATCAAAAAAGAAAAGAGAGAAAGAAAGAAAAAATTACAGATAATAATTTTTGTAACCTTAATGGTAAGCAAATAAATGATACAGAAAATACTTGAAGAGTTGAAATTACTGAACCTTGCTAAGTTAACACCTGTTTAATTAGACAAATTTTCGTGGTCCCCTGGCGGTGTTGAGTTACCGACGTTCGACTGTACTATTAACAAATGAAATACTATATACAAATTTTACACATGCCGAAATAATCCAAACTCTACCCTCAAAGTCAGTTTGGAACATTCTTATTTTTCATAATTTTAATTATGTTTTCTTGCTAGATCAAACTAATTTGCAAATTACTATTTACAAGACACACTGAGTTATTGGCCACATTTATGTTTCCGAGTAAGAAAAATCGTGTTTAAAGCAGCGGGCCCAGCCCAAAAAAACCCACTATGTCGGTACAGTGGGTTTTTTCCAAATTTACTGCATATTGAAAACATTTATTTAAAAGAAACAAACTAAATATTACGAATAGTTTGATCAATACTAAGCCTATAAATTGGTATTGATCAATTAAGTTAGAATATTTAGTTTATTACAATATTTAATCTTGGTTAGTACATGGTCCAGAAATTGCCCCACCTTCCTTTCCAGGAACTTATTAGGTATTAAAAATAAAATTACACATAAGTTTCACACTATTTGTTTTTTATTTTAAATACTTGGAAGATGAAAATAAGCAATAATTATTCCAATCTATGGTTATGGAAGTTTTGCTGTACATATAAAGTTTTGCAAATATATAATTTTTATAGCAAAAATGATTAAGAGATGGCAAACTAAAATGTAGTATTGTACTAAGAATATTAAAACAAATGGGAGTATACTATCCTATTATACAGGTTGTTCCCATTTAACCTGCAAGATGTTTATTTTTGCAACCGTTTGTCCTAGATGCATATTTCCTTTTACAAAAATTCTTAAAATAAGGTGCAGCAGTGGCGTACATAGCACCCTTGCAGTGGGCAAGAGGTTTGAGGGTGCACGATACATCCTGCCAACTCTTCCGTTTTTACCCGAAGACTTCCATCTTCAGAACGATTTTCCGTTCTTCCAGCCAGAAGATGCAATGTTCCGTTTTTTCCCCAGATGTACATTTCTTCAAATCAAAAATTATTTTTTTAAAAAATAGTAAAAAAAAAAAAGATCAAGATTAAAAATTGAGGTTAGTATGTTGTGTTGTACAGTCAGAACGGGGAAGTCTAAAAATGGAAGTTGCCTTGTAGGCATGCATCAGTGAAATGCTGTACATAGCACCCTTGTACATAGGGTGAATTATCGCTGTGTTGTGTAAGGCAGGAATTCAAGTGAAACACCATTGCAATCGCTTCGAATTGCAATCGCTACTGGAAGTGAATTACATTATCATCAACTTAACTTGACACTGACGTCACTACGGGTGGAGCCAATAAGAGCTCACAAGCAGTCAGCGATCTCCTCTTATTCGCCAAGTAGGCTGTGACGTTTTATCTAGCTCGTTTTCATAGGCAAACGTCACGATATTTTTATCAAGAAACGTTCTAATGTAATTCATTTCCAGTAGCGATTGTAATTTGCGATTGCCTGTTTCACTTGAATTCCTGCCTTAAATTGTAAAACAGCAGTCAAAAACTTGTGTACTCTAAAATGAGTAAAAATAGACTATGTTTGAAAAAGTACAAATATACTTCGAGGCTGTAAAATGCAAGCCCCATCATCATTGCATAAAAACAGAGACAGGTTCACATGCCAAAGACAGTCAAGAGTCTAGTGCAGTGTTTTTTTCAGGTATCTCTCCGGGGTCACTGCCCTCCCAGAGAAAGTCAACTGCCCTCCCCGGAGGAAAACGCAGTTTGCACTATCACACACAGAAAATGAATTTAAAAAAAATAAAAATATTAAATGAGCAAATAAGTAAAAATTAAAGAAATAAAAAAGTAAATACTTAATAAATGAATATAAAAATAAAAGAAATTTTTGAAATATATTGTGAGGTGGCAACAAAGATGTCCTACAATTGCATTTTAGGACATCTATTTCGAAAAAATACCGAGGGAGACTTTGTGAAGCCCATCCTTTTTCTCAGGGTATCATCAATGATTGCCTAACCTTTTTTTTTTGGGGGGGGGGGGGAGTCAATTTCAAAACACTTATATGGAGAGTTATGAACTGCATCAATTTTCATAATTTTGTAAAAGATAATCTACGACCTCATTTTTAAAAATTCAGAGATATTCATGAACGCCACGCCTTCACTTCACGTCTTTAACGATGGCCTGAAATTGACATACATACTTCAATTTCAAAAATGTTTCAGAAGAGAATATCAAATTGCATTCCTTTTCCCCACCTGTCATCAAAGATGGTCAACAACTGTATTTTAATGATTTGAACTTCAAAGCTTTCCAGGAGGGAGGAGCCCTGAACTCAATTTTAATCTGATTTTCTTAAAGATAGCTTATAAATGCATTTTTAGAACCTGAAATTTTGAAAGTTTCTATGGGGAGACATACATTCTCTCAACGTTCAAAGGGGGATTACTATTGTTCTGCCAGGACTTCAATTTGGAAAATTTAAAGAGGAAAAGCCCAAAACCCATCCCTTTCTCAAACGACATCAAAATGCACTAAAGTTGTGTACTGTTATACTCGAACATATCCCGGGAGAAGTTTATTTCGGCTTCCTCTATTTATCATAGAGGTTTAAGTGCTCTTGTAAACATTTGTGCACCCAAATCATCGAAATAACTCGACAGTTAAAAGGTTAAGTAGTTTTGCCTTAAGATGAATGAAAACAATAGTGACGTGGACTGTACTTGACCAGGAAA
Organism: Uloborus plumipes; assembly: GCA_038373865.1. Taxonomy (NCBI): domain Eukaryota; kingdom Metazoa; phylum Arthropoda; class Arachnida; order Araneae; family Uloboridae; genus Uloborus; species Uloborus plumipes. The sequence continues at coordinate 11,060 of JAXGGA010006182.1, forward strand.
TCATAACATAGTATAATAATAAAATAAGTTTAAATCGGTAGCAAACAAAATTGCACTGTATAACATATTTCTGGATTCTGCTGCTTGGAGATGATGAAATTGCGTGATCAATTCATTTAAAAATCAGTATATATATATTTAGCACTTTTCTTAAAATTTCAGCAGGCTTTAAGACTTATTATCTCTATGAGGAGTGCACAACAGCAAATAATTTTTGCGTCAAAAAGGTATCTCTGGATGCTCTTTCGATTGCTACTCATTAAAACTTTATTATTTCACCAACTATATGGTTCTTCAATAAGGAATACATTTACAGGCTTAAAATATATAATGCTTGGTTTCCAATCTTCAGATTCTGGATCCAATCTATCAAACTCTCTTCTGAAGTAACAGCAAAGCAGATTTTCCAATTTTTTTCTTGATCCACAGCACTGCAATGTCGAAGTAATAGACCAGCAAGTTACCAATATGACAGATCATTCATTCATTTAATCTGCCAATATTAATAAACCAGCTGGTTTTAGCGGGTATCATGGTACAAATTCATGAAAGCACATTATAAATGATAAGTTTTAAACTTTAATTTAATCTTTTCCAAAAAAGTACAGATTTCAACAGAATGTTTTTGTATGCATCGCTCAACATTCACTGATTGCTTATGTATGAGATTCCTATAAGTTAAAAATAAAAATTATAAAAAACTTTTTGTTTGTTACTGTTTTTGTTTTACTTTTTTTTAAATCTCAGAATACTATGCAAAAAAATTTTATTATGTAGAAATATTTCTGAGCTTATTAGCATCAAGTGTCTAATGCATAAACATTTAAAAGTATAATTGGCACTGAATTATTAACACTGTTATAGTAATACTTATATTCAAAACCTATGAATACTGCTGTATAAAACTGCTGTCGTCGCTTAAACAAATAGTCAGTTCCAAGGAATATTATTTGATGTAGTGGGGATCTTTAACATTGTGTCTATGGCATGGGCAAATATTATAATCTGGGATGTTTTAATCGAATAACAGGGGTATTCGTTTGTCCGTTACCCGATTAAGCGGGGCCAACAGAATTTCATTGTTCAAAAACCATTCGAGACAACGTAATAAATCTGCTAGTGAAAATTTCACCATTCCACAAAACTTATGAATACAGGAATGTAGCCACTAGGATTTGAGATCCTTCCCCAAAGCTCAAATTTTTCTTTTTTGACTAAAGAAAAAAAATCAAAACTTCCTCTGATCTTTTTGGCTACACCGTCGAGTACTTACAAAATAAATATCAAGGAGACTAAAAGGAAGGAGCCTCATCTCCTTTGGCAACGCGGGTGAAAATGTGTCCCGATTTTTCCACTGCCGAGAGATGGCGCTGAAGCCGATTGACTTATGATCTCTCGACTCTGTCGCTTGTGCTGACGGAGAAGGGGAAGGAGAATTTCGCCGAGGACCCCGAACTTTCGGCGGGGTCAGCGGGGAGACCGACGGAAGGTAGCCGGCGCTTTTCGGGTAGCGGATGCGTGGTAATTGAGAGGTCAGATATGGGGCACAATTATCCCCACGAAAGGGAAATGTTAAACATTATGATTTTAAAGTTATTTACTTTCTCATATTTCATTTCCCTTTTGTGCTTTTTATTTTTGCCTCTTTTTTCATTAATGTATTTTATTTTATTTATTTTTTTTAATATTACTTATTTATTTCTTTAAATAATATTTATTTATTTTTTGAAACATTATTTGTTTGTTTTTTAAATTATAACTATTATTTTTTACAAAATTACTAATTTTTTAAAAGTATTAATTTTGTGCAGAATAGAATCGCTTTTTTTCTCTTCCAGACATTCCAAGCACACACACAAAAAAAACAAATAAAAAATAATAACAAAGAAATAATTTAAATTAAAAAAATAAATTAAGGAACAATTTAAAAAAAAAACAGTAAATAATTTAAATTAAAAAAATAATTAATAAATAATTCAAAAAAAATAAATAAATTAGTTTTCCCTCCCCCCCCAAAAAAATTTTTTTTAATGGCGCAACTTGCGCCATAATAGCCCCCCCCCCCCCCATGGGCACCTATGCAATGGAGAAATTTATAAATCATTAAGCTCTTCACCTAAGTGACAGCAGATCAAATTAGGTTTTAAAAGAATTGCTTCAAAAGAAAAAATTAACGCTTCGAATGCAAAATATATTATAAACGTAGGATGAAGTAAAGTGTTCTATGCTTCTCTAAACAGCTTTCATAGCAAAAACAGATTTAAATTTCCTAATATTTAAGAAATTCCCTTATTTAAATGCCCTTTAAAACGCTAGACTACGGGATGTAAACAAATTAAGGTTGCAGCAGCGCTCCCTGGCGGAAGTGAAATTTTGTTGCCAAACCGGTATCATGGAGATCCATCTCCTTCCTTTTACTCCCTGATAAATATATCAAGCATGTGCTTGTTTCGAAGTTTTGTTGTACTTATTTGATTTTTGTACCTCAAGACCATTGGGTGAAATGTAAGCCAACATTTCTTAGTTATTCCCCCCCTCACCAATGTACATTTATTTATTTTTATCACTTATAATAATTAAATACAAAACATAAATACTACTACACAACAGAATATTTTGAAAATAAATAATATTTAACATTGAAACATCAAAGGGCAAATAGATTCAAATGAATCTATTTTTTCTTCTATTTGTTGTATTTTCAAACTTTTTTTTTCTGAGTTACTCATCATATTCAAAAATTAGTGGCAGACTATTGGATGTTCATCAAAAAAGGAACAAGTCCTATAAATTTCCGTTTTAAAAGTTTCCTACAAATTGGAACAATACAGAATGAGGTTGTTGTTTTGTCAAGGCTGCGTTCAGAGTATTCGCCCGGGACGCCCGGGCGTTTAAGCCGTGACGTCATAAATAGCTGCCCGAGCCGAGCCCGGAAAGTTGTGGTCTGGACAGCACTTGTGCCTTTCGGGAAGAAACAAAATGGCGGACACAACAGCAGAAAGTTATACGCGGCGGTCAATGCAGGAACAATCCTGCATTCGCTCCTATATTTCGGCCCAAAATGATACCATTCTTAACCTTGGCGGCAATTATTGTTCATCTACCGTCATGGTTCAGCGTGGGATCGAAATGACTTATCGAATTTAATGAGAAATACGTTATTTCAAGTGAAGGAATTTACGATGAAATAGGCCTAACAGTAAGTAAAGAATTTCATCGATCTCGCTTATCTGACAGGATTGTTCCAGCAATGACCGATTCTCAAGGAAATATATCCTTTCAGATTCATCACAGCAGATAGCGTGCGTATTTTTGACCCCATTGTGTGTGTATTTTCAAGATTTTGTTTTAGTCACTCTTCGTAAATCCTAGCAGACGAAAGTGCAATAAATTTCAGCCAATGAGCATCTTCCTTTGCTAAGCGCCCAAACACGTGACTTATCTGCCCAGCTAAATTTCCTGGGCTGCTTGTGCTTGAGCCCGGGAAGCTCGGGCGTTTACTCTGGACAGCATTTGGGAAGTTCGGGCGTTCCAAATGGCAGCTCTGAACGCTTTGGGAAGAACCCGGGCTTCCCGGCAAGCTCGGGCGCGTACTCTGAACGCGCCCCAAATAACGATAGTAAGAAACGTTCTATTAATCAAAACAAAATTTTACAGTAGGAAACAAACACCATTGGTGGATTTTAAAAACAATCAAATAGGGCAATAGGCATTTTCGATACAAAACTTTTCATCTGAATTGCAAGAAAATATGGTAACATTAACATAAAATAAGAAGAGATGAATAACAAGCGAATTGCAGTATCAATTGTTTTCTAAACATTGCCGTTTGAAATGAATCGTTTTTGCCAGAACACATGATTGAAGATTTTTAAACTATTAAGAACACATGCTATACAATTATCTTTTGCAATAAAGAGGGAAAAATACTTGAAACATGCAATGCTAAGTCAAACGCTGTGCCGATTATGTTGTACATACTGATTACAGGTTATACATTAACGAAACAACCAATCTCAGTTAGCACTAGATATTATTGGCAGTTTTAGATATTAAATTCAACGAAAATAAATATAATGCGCCAATAAAACTGAATAGCACAGAAACACTGCTCAAGATATGATAATAATACCGCACCCATAAACAATCTCAGACGAAATCTAAAAATTTTGTTATGGATAACACGATCACGGCTACAGTTCGTTACAGTCTTACGTCTGACATTGAAGACTTCGGGCAACGCCCACTTTTTCTGGTTGGAATCGCCAGTAGTAAAGTCATAACAGCAACAACAAAACAAAACAAACACAAAACTAGTTGTTGACGGTTTGCACTTTTTTAAGCAAAGAGCACACTTTCGACGAAGTAAATGTGACAAAAGTAAAAGTATCCGTTTAAAAATTGATACGACAGCTTCTTAAAAATGAGATTAAATAGATATTTTGATCTTCAGGCCATGTGTTTAAATGTCATAGTTGGACACATGGATTTTTACGTAAACAATAATCACTTGCCTGACAAAGCTATGGCTTTCTTCTGTGAGTTTTTCTTTTTTTTGCGTTTTTCACTTTTTTGTATGCAATTAAATAAAAATTAAATGATTTGTTGATGAAGGAAAGTTTCAGTTCCGTGGTCTCGGGTGTGTTGAAGAATCTTGGGGTCATTGTCATTCCAAATTCATGTAAAATGTTAAAAGAAAAAAAATCTGCTGAATTAAAAAATCAAACCATAAAAGGTTTCGTAAAAGTATAGAGTAATCGGATACAAATAATGTGCTAAGTTCTTAACCCTAGAGTACTACTAATGTGTCTTTTTTTAACGCTAATACTAAACATGAAAGATGAGTAAAAATTACTCATGATTAGTATTCTAGGGTTAAAACAAGTTATTATTTAAAGTTCCATTAGAAGGTAAAATATTCTACCAACTGAAATAACAACATTAAAAGCTCCCTTAGGGGAAAAGGCCGGCTAGTGTTTACTAATTTTACTTTTGGCAAAAAATATTCTAAAAACTTGTTAACATATCTGGTCATAATTTTGTTGTTTTTGTCCATACTAGCAGCTTTCACATGTGGATAGGCTAGAATACTAATTAAGCAATCTAAGCAATGGATTTAAAAATCAAATAAATCAATTTTAGCCTAAATAGCAGATTCCTTAACTAATTTTAACCTCAATAAAGCATGTTATCATTAGAAATAAAGATTAAGCTATCATTTTTTAGTTATGAATTATCTTACAATAAAGAAACTATTAGGTGACGGAAAGTAATGTCGTTTTTTTCAAAGAAATCATTTCTTCCTCATGTAAAACCAACTAAATAAGAGAAATACTAACAATGTATCAAACAAGTTTTTCTCAATTAATAATTTTTTTTTTGTTGATATATTTTCTCAAAAATACATGATTCTTTGAAGCTGTGCTCTAAAGTTCCTTTAAAATTCAAGGGCTCCTTAGAAAGATGGGGCCCCAGGCCCAAAGTAATCAAGCGCTGCATTACACTAAAATTGCTACAGTAATGCAGTCTCAGAAAAACAAGTAGGGGGCTGTGCCTACGGAGATGAGTAAAAACAAAAAATAAAAAGTTGAGTGATGCTTTTGTTCAAATTCAAGCAAGTGGATAGATGCAGCATTAGGGTGGTCACAAAAAATCAATTTTCGAATTTCTTTTGCGGCACCCCCCTAAAATGTGCCAATGGGCCAGAAAATGAGATTTGCAAAGTTTTAGCTTAATCGGATAATATTAACACGTGCCGCAAAGAGGGTAAAGTTAAGAAAAACAGCGATTTTTAGCCAAAAATTGTAGTTTTTACTCTGTAAAACCAAAACTACTGATCCTAGAAGTTTTATTTTGGTCTCATTTTGTAGGAAATTTTATTTTCTTTAAGTCTAATCTTATTTAAAGTTTCGAAAAAAATGATTAAATATTTTTCAGAATTTTCACAAGTCAGGCTGCAACGCAAATCCTCGAAATTGCAAGTAACATGGGGAAATTTTTTTTTTCAACTAATCTTTTGAGGCACCCCCCTAAAATGTGCCAATAGACTAGAAAATGAGATTTGAAAAGTTTTAGCTTAATCGGATAATATTAACACGTGCCTCAAAGTGGGTAATGTTACGAAAAACAGTGAATTTTTAACCAAAAATCGTAGTTTTTCCTCTGTAAAACCAAAACTACTCATCTAAAAACTGTATTTTGGTCTCATTTTGTAGGAAATTTCATTCTCGTTGAGTGCTATCCCATTCATTTTTGCAATCATGTCCAAAGTATTATTTGGCATTTTCAGGTTAAATCGTAGAGTATATCAAAAATAAAGAAATTTTCATGCAAAAACCTAAAAGCATTACAATAGTCAATTACATTTATTTGCTTATTGTTGGATTTACTTTGTCAATTAAAAAAGGGGTATTTTCGCGGTACTTTAGAAATAAATGAAACAAATTTCTGTGTTAAGATAGAGAGATTAAGGGGTTAAGTTGTTTTCATTATTTCTAAAGTACCGCAAAAATACCCCTTTTTTAATTGACAAAGTAAAACAAATTTCTGTGTTAATTAAGGGGTTAAGTTGTTTCATTTATTTCTAAAGTACCGCGAAATCCACACCTTTTTTAATTGACAAAGTAAATCCAACAATAAGCAAATAAATGTAATTGAATATTGTAATGCTTTTAGGTTTTTGCATGAAAATTTCTTATTTTTGATACACTCTACGATTTAACCTGAAAAATGCCAAATAAATACTTTGGGCATGATAGCTAAAATTAATGAGATAGCACTTAACGAGAATGAAATTTCCTACAAAATGAGACCAAAATAAAGTTTCTAAGATGAGTAGTTTTGGTTTTACAGAGGAAAAACTACGATTTTTGGCTAAAAATTCATTGTTTTTCGTAATTTTACCCACTTTGAGGCACGTGTTAATATTATCCGATTAAGCTAAAACTTTTCAAATCTCATTTTCTAGTCTATTGGTACATTTTAGGGGGGTGCCTCAAAAGATTAGTTGAAAAAAAAATTTCCCCATGTTACTTGCAATTTCGAGGATTTGCGTTGCAGCCTGACTTGTGAAAATTCTAAAAAATATTTAATCATTTTTTTCGAAACTTTAACTAAGATTAGACTTAAAGAAAATAAAATTTCCTACAAAATGAGACCAAAATAAAGCTTCTAGAATCAGTAGTTTTGGTTTTACAGAGTAAAAACTACAATTTTTGGCTAAAAATCGCTGTTTTTCTCAACTTTACCCTCTTTGCGGCACGTATTAATATTATCCGATTAAGCTAAAACTTTGCAAATCTCATTTTCTAGCCCATTGGCACATTTTAGGGGGGTGCCGCAAAAGATTAGCTGCAAAAAAAATTTCCCCATGTTACTTGTGACCACCCTAATGCAGCATATACATAAAAAAGTTCACTTACCTCATTTTAAAGAATTTCAAAGAACTATTGAATTTTATTTATTTTAACAGGAATTGTCTTTATTATGTAAGTTAAGCAATGTAATAGCAAACTAATTCAAGACTTAATTATTTTGATTTTGCTCAAACGGATATTTTGTTGCCATAGGATTTCACTGTCAGAGCCTGTGCTAGGGATTTCAACTTGTTAGCCAGTAAACTCGCAAAATTTCAAGAACCTTAGCCAAATTTTGAAAGTCTAAGATTGATTTTCACAAATGAAATGAATATTTTTCCTATAATTTATATATTCTTGTTTCTTTTGAAAATTTTTCATTCGCCAATACTTTATCCATCAGTTCGTGCTTTTTCACCAGATTTACGATATTATAGCATTTGGGGAGGTGGCTAATGCTTTTTGTGGGCCCTGATAGTATTATATTATGATAAGACTTAGATAATAAAAATTTAGTTAAATATTTATGGAAGAAAAGGGGATGATGCCCTTCATTATGTGCAGTGTATTAAATGCAGCCGTAAAATATCAGCATGCTGTTATTTCGTCCCTTGCCTGTGGAAAATCAATGTATTTGCATTGTAGTGGCCGTGGGTTTTGCTGTTGTTTAGTATAATTTACTTCAGTATACTCTAGTGGCAGAGTTACAAGTCTGGGGGCCCATCCCAATGTATTTTTGAGGCCTCTCTGCCTATCACAGAAACACATAAAACATTTAGCATGTGTATTTTTGAATCTCCCTTGGGGCCATTCCAATTGCGAGTTTCCACATTGTAAATCCGCCACTTGTACAGACTGTTTGCCTCCTCCCCCGGAAAAGTTCGAAATGACAGTCCTGAATACAAGATGGGAACTTGAGTTACAGAGTTTTCTCAAAAATTGGTATTGTGTGCCTGACATCCAGCCTAAAAGCATCATTATAAACAATGTTCAAGATTGTAGGTACTTTGTTGCTTTGTAAGAGAACTCCAAGTTTAACTTATGTAAGGATCTCCTATTTACTCCGTACTAATAAACAGCAAAATATTTAGCAGGAAATATTTTAAATGTACTAAAATTTTTTGATTTCATTCAAAAATTATTTTTTAATTTTATATTGCGTAGTGAAAAAAATGTGGTTTGCAACTTATTCTTAAATTTTATTTCAGATCGGAAGTATTCAGATTTTTTACATACTTTACTAATCGAAAGAGATATTTTCTGTGAAAAATATATGGTGTGGCTCCTAACTCCATATTGGACAAACGTAACTTTTTGTAGCTCTTTTGTAAGTGATCCAAAAAGTATTTTGAACAAATTCAAAACTTATGGAAAGGTAATAATATTTTGATGTAAAAATATAGATTTAATTTCAGATTTATTTTTTAAGAAATGCTTGAATTTGATTGTGATGTCATTAAAGTCACTCTGTTAATATAGACAATTTGAAAATATGCCCCAGAATTTCTCAAAATTTCAGTATTCTTATGTAGTAACATGCTCAGTCTTTTAAAAAAATTTCCCTTTTTATCGAAATTCCGTACCTCAGAACCAGAATGACGTAAGTCCAAAAATGGCGATTTTCACTTTGTTGCAGGGGCATTTCACGGTATTTGTGACGTAGGGGTGTCTGTAACAAAACTTTTTAAAAGTTTAAAATTTTTATATACATTGAAAAAGTACATTCTAAAGTATATGAATATCATATTGTTTTCATAGTTCACTTTATATTATGTTTGTAATTGCTCTCAGAACATTGAAAATGCAATTTTCACTGTTACGGACTCTACATTGAATTTTTCTTTAAATATGGCTTAAACCAATTTTTAAGCCAAAACTGGTACTTGAGACAGATAAGGTAAAGGCTCACCTCTAATATAGCTAACAATTTTAATCAAAAACTGCGTTCTATAAAAAATTATGGATAGTGAAAATGATGACTGTAGAGTCCGTAACAATAATTGGAATAAAAGTTGAATTTTTAAAGAAAAATTCAATGTAGAGTCTGTAACAGTGAAAATTACCATTTCAATGCTCTGAGTGCAATTACAAACTACAAACATAATATAAAGTGAACTATGAAAACAATATGATATTCATATACTTTAGAATGTAGTTTTTCAATATATGTAAAAATTTTTAACTTTTAAAAAAAAGTTTTGCTACGGACACCCCTATGTCACAAATACCGTGAAATGCACCTGCAACATTATATGTAGAATCTTATTTTGCATTGACCCATGAGAACATTATTCTGTAAAAGAAATTCCTTCACAATTATTTAGGGCATTTAAAGAGCACGACTCTCATTCTTTGCATGCAACCGACAATCCTTTTTGGCCTCTCTTGAATATTTACATAAATGGACTTATGTTAGTCTAGTTCTAAGGTACAGAATTGTTACTTAATGTGTTGACTCGTCAGTGGCGTATATATATTTTTATTTTGGAGGGACCAATTTAACCAAAATTAGCCCCCCCCCCCTGCTTTCTTCTTCTTTTTTTGTAATTTGTTGTTTTAGGAGGGGGAAGCAACAGTGCACGATCTTCAGTTTTCTTCGGTTGGAGCAAAGACATCTTACTGTTGCCCTATTTATACTCCTTCAAGATTCTTTATCACATTTTATTTATTTATTTTTTAACTCACAAAAGGGGAGAAATCATGAAAACTCAAATAAGTTTAATACTAAAAAATTCTTTATGTGCAACGTATTGCTAAGAAGCCAAATGAATACTAAAAGCTACCAGTCTTAATAATGACCAATTGAAGAGGCAAGTGGATACAGGTGATATGTGACAATTTTTGAAACACTTTTTACCATGGATGAAGTTAAGTTAATCAGTATTATGTCCCCTTAGTCACAGAAATGGTAACTAAGAATATGACCCTGTTTTACCCGTTGAGAAAAATCCATTAAAAAAATAACACAGCATTTTTTTTAAAAGCTTTTTCTAGGAATCTAAAAAATTATTACATATCACCTTTATCCACTTGCCCCTTCAATTTTAAAATGTCTCTGGTTATGTGAGGGGAAGGATGAAGATAGGGTACATGGGTACTCAGAAATGTTTTCAAAATTGTAAAACATTCTTTCAGACAATTTTTAGGGTTGTCGGAACGTGGAGGAAATGTGTGTATGGAGGAGGACGAAACCGCTGAAATCCCCTCAAATAATCTTATCGGTGCCGAGAGGGGTCTGCCTGGAAGAAATTTTTCAAAATTGAAGTAAAATGTTATAATTTTTGATAGATAGGATACAGAGGAGATTTGGGTTCCCTCCAGGATCTTTTTCTTAATTGGTTAATTTTAGACGATATTTCATGACATTAAGGAATCGTATGGTTTTAATTATATTTTCTGACTAGATCAAATTAATTTTTTAATTACTATTTATAAGCCGCACAGAGTGATTGGCCACACTTTTGTTTTTGAGTACGAATCTTTTAGTTCTAAGTAAGTGTGTTTAACTTCGCAGAAATTTTACTGGAAAATACGGTAACTAAAGCAGAAATTTGGCTTGGTTTTTTTTCAACTACCGACTCATCCTACCTTGTGACTTTTAAGACTTCAAGATAACTGTATACTAAACATTCATGTAGAACTAACATAATGTTATTATGCCCACTTTCGGACTACTCTTTATATGTACTTCTACAGTTATTATTTAAAATACATCAATTGATATTATCATTATAAATGTAAGTTTATGTTTTCAATGTTCATTCAAATTGGAAAGCTGTATTATTTGATTAAACCAAATACTTGTTGCCTCACTAATATAGTCTGTTTTGACCAGCAAGACTTTTATTTTTTTAACCGTTTGTCCTAGATACATACTTTCAAATACAAATATGCTCAAAATGAAGTGGAGAGTTATGTTGAAAGTGTGAAGCGAAAAAAAAAGGCAAAAAATACAAAACGTAACTTTCATACAAACTACAGGTCCCTTAACTTACATGTAGAAAAAAAAATCTCTATTGAAAAATAATTCCAACACAAAAAAATTTGAATGATTTGAGATTAAAACTCGAAGGGATATTTGAGTTAAAATTTTTCAGGGCCTGCATAGGAAAAATGACTAGTTGTCATTCAAAAGAAGCCGCTGTACCAGTTAGCGACTAAACTCTCCCCCAATCAGTGTTATTGACCCAATCAGTGTTATTGACAGCGAATATGAAGTTATGTAAATCACAAAATGCTGCGTTTCATAACGGTGAATATTGGTTATACTAATGTCAAACTTTTTGTGTTCGAATTGTTTTTTAAGCTCTTGATTTCCCTTAACATAATTTAGAGGACCTAGGATCTGTATAAAAAGCTACATTTTTTTTTTGACTAATTCTTTTTTCGCTTCAAACTTTCAATATTGTAAATCTACACTTAATTTTGAGCATTTTTGCAATTAAGGAAGTATACATCTAGGACGAATGGTTATGAAAATAAAGATACTGCAGGTTAAAACGGAACACCCTGTATTATACAAAAGTTCTAAGTTCTGTCTTTTGTTTCTTTTTTCAATAGTATGTTACATCTCTGAATTTTAATTTCTGCACCATTCGTCCAGAAATGCTTAATGCTGTCATCTTTTGTGTTCCACACGTCACCCACCTCACTCTAGAAGGAACTGACCTCCCGAGTCACGCACTAGCATGCTTACGAAAAATGTGTCCATCCCTCGTGATGCTAAATATTGCATATTGCCGTAATGTTGATGATGATGAAATACTAGGTCTGTGCCGAAAGAATGGTGACCACGACCCTTTCCGCTTAAGACACTTGAATATTACACACACACAAGTAAGTGCACTTGGTATCAATGATGTTTTGGTAGAATTGAACCATCTTGAAGTTTTAAGACATGAAGCATTGTCAACAGAATTTTTTATGTCTCATGAGGAAATGCCGACAAGAGTTGCTTATAAGCTGACAGAATTTAAACACTCTGCTTCTTTTGACATAAAATTAAGAGCAATTTTAGAAGCATGGACATCCTTTTGTCCATTCATTGAAAGAGTTGCAATTTGTGATTCTATGGACGAAGAAGATTTCAAACAACTTTCTAAATTTATACATTTAAAAGAATTAGTAATTAGGGATAATAGACGGATCGATATTTCTCATTTTAACTGGTTTACAGCAACATGGAGTGGAAATTTAACGAAATTATCTCTCAATAATTTTAAGATTGATATTGTCTCATTAGTGTCTAATTGTAAGAATTTGGAATATGTACATTTCAAAGATGTATATTTTACAAAATTTGAAAAAGAGGCACTTAAAAGTAATTCAGAGTTAAAATGCTTGAAAACATTAGTATTTGCAAATGCTGTTTTTAGTGATCCTGTTGTTCTTCAAGCATTTCAACTATTAGTCTCTGCAAGTAATTTAGAAAAACTTTCTATCAAATACAGTGCGCATGTTCGTGAAAAAGTGGCCAGCATAATTCTCGGATCTTCCAGTCAACTAGAGTTGCTTGATCTCAGTTTCACTGACATAAGCACCACTTTACTACTGCTGTTTTTCGACTGTCCGAAGCTCTCGAAGTTTTTCATAGATTCATGTGTTCAAATACAAACCGATTATCACAAGTTGTTGCAGTACACAAAAACATGTGAATTTGGGAACACATTATCGTGGCATGTAGATTTCTGGAGCAACAAGGATGTTGGGGGTTGTCCAATATTTGGCTACTTATTTGAATGAAAATAAGTAAAAAACTAAGCTTTTTACCCTACTGGAATGAAAGTTTATAGGAAATTATGAATAAGAAACTATAAAAATACGAACTAGAATGAAGATTTCTCCATTATCTTTGCCAAATATATCTGTGATAATATTGGAAGTTTATGTAATAATACTTTGAAGTTCTTAAAAAAAAACTACAGGCTTGAGAGCTAATGCTGTGTGACTACAATTACAAGATTCCTTCAAAAGGAGAAAAATAATTTTTTATCGCAATGTCTACTGCTACATAATGCTTCTGGTTAGTGATTTCGAGATTTGAACTTTTAAACGATGAACTTTTTCATGTATTCAGGCTCTGATTCATCCATTTAGCTTTTATTGAAATTAAACAAATTAAATTGTAACTTAGATGGTGCATGTGATGGTGTGGAACTGTATCTTATGAGTTTGTACTCATTGCCTTGAATCAAGCACTGGGCATAGGAGGGATTAGTAAAGCAAAGTTTTTGCAGTGCTCAATTTTCAAAATTTTTGTCAAAGTCACTATCTGCTACACTACCTTGAAAATTTCAACAAATAGGATGGACTTTTCAAACCAGTATAGTATCTTTAAAGAAGTTGCTGTGATATCAATGGATCTAGATGCATATAACAAATATTCATTATGTGAAAAAAGGCATTTTTTTAAATGGGCATATTTTGTAATATAATTTATGATAATGTTTTCAGAAATATAAATGTTATTCATAATTTTCAAGTATTTTATTAAAATATTTTCTACTTTCATAAATATTTATTGAAAACTTTAGCAAACATCACATGAGTAAGTTTAATTGGTTGTGTGTAGATGTAGTACTTTTTGGTACATAAATGAATATAAAATCCTATAAAAAAATGCATTTTTCTTGTTGATTGTTTCATTTTTATTTCTATCTCTTTTTGAAAATTGCTCCAGATAGATTGTAAAATTCCAATCTTTAAGTGGAGGAGGACATTCTCCAACAAACTTTATGTGTGGAAGGGATCCTTGTTTTGGGGAGGGAAAAAAGTAGCAATAGGATGCTTGGGTTTATAAATAGATCTATTTCAAACAAATCTAAGAAGGTTCTTCTGCCTTTATATAGAAGTTTGGTAAGACCTCATTTAGAGTATGCTGTTCAGTTTTGGTCTCCTTATCTTAAGAAAGATATTAATTTATTGGAAAGGGTACAAAGGAGGGCTACAAGGTTAGTGAATGGATTTTCTAATTTAGACAATGATTCCAGACTTAGAATGCTTAACATGTATAGTCTTGAGCAAAGAAGAACCAGAGGGGACATGATTCAGTTGTTTAAATTTATTAAAATGAAAGATGTTATAGGGTTAAATTTTTGCACGGAAAGCAGGACAAGGGGTCATTGTTATAAGCTGTTTAAATCTCAGGCTAACCTGGAAATTCGAAAAAATTACTATTTTAGCAGAGCAGTGGGAACTTGGAATAGTTTACCGGAAGAGGCGGTGAGGAGCAAGGGAGTAGATAGTTTTAAGAGGGCCATTGATCTTCATTCGGATCTATAATTTGACTAGGACCAGCCCAGTTGGGCCTAGAGCCTGCTGCTGGTCGTCACATTTGTTTTTGTATTATTTCAACAGCTTTTCATATGCTCCTGTATTTTGCTTTCATTAGTTTGCTCTCTATTCTCTTGAGTTTGCTTTCATTAGTTTCTTTCTCATATTTTATTCAAATTCTTACTGATTGTTTCTGCATATTTCATACCTTGTACAGTGCGTCACAAAAGTTTAAGCACAACCGAAATCTTTTGATAAGACGAAAAGTATACACCAAAAAGCTTTGAAATTTTTACTGTAATTAAACAAACAGCTTACAAATCCATGTTTCAAATTTGGAAACAATTCATAGAAATTAAAATACGAGTACATGATAAAATCAAAATTTTGCTGTCGCAAATGTTTAAGCACAAAAACGGAATATATATATTTTAGAAAGCATAAAAGTCTTTTAGTAGTCTATGGCGTTACCGTTGCATCTGATGAGTTCGAATATGCTATTTTTCATCGATAGCACGAGATTATGGAAGGTTTTGGGAGTTAGTCTGTACGAGGCTTCCTCGATTGCAGATTTAAGCTCTTGAACAGAGCAATAATGCTTCCCATTCTGGTATACGTCACGTGCGAGAATTCCCCAGATGTTTTCTATGGGATTTAGATCTGGGCTGAGAGCTGGCCAGTTCATTACACTAATATTTTGAGAAGCAAGCCATTCTTTCGTACTACGGGAATTGTGTCTTGTGCTGAAAAATCCAATCAGGACCACCTAGGACTTCACTAAATGGTAACAAATGCTTTCTCAGGGTATCTTGATACCTTTGTGAATTTTGTCTAGCCTTTAGAAAGCTAAGAGAAGTTTGTCCGTTGAAGCAAAAAGCGTCCCATACAATGACTGAGCCACCACTATGTTGCCTACTGAATACGCACTTCAGATCTTTCCTCAAGTCACGCCCGTCGTATGAGAACCCATCTGGACCGTCTAAATTCCATTTTTTTCATCAGAGAACACAACAGTAATCCATTCGTCACTATAATGCATATGATGCTTTGCTCACTGATGCAGTCTTGCTTGTTTGTGACACTTTTTCAGAAAAGGTTTGCAAGCTAACTTTTGTTTTTTGATAAATCCTGATTCTTTTATTCGTCTGCTTATGGTATCATGTGATAATTTTGTTACAAGTCTAGTTTTTATTTGATTAAGTGACGAATTTTCCGTTAAGGCCAGTTTTTGAATTCTTCTATCCTCACGAGAGGTAGTTTTTCTCGGGTCTTCCTGAGCGAAAGGCAGGTTTAAATTGATTTCGACGTTTCAGAACATTATAAATACCACGTTTAGATCGATTTAAAATCACTGAAATTTGCATAACAGAGTTACCTTCTGCTTTTAGCTTCCACAGTTTCGTAACTTCTTCAGACGAGAACTGTAGTGACTTCAGCATCTTGATAACACTTTAAGCCATTGCTACACTATATAACACGTTCAAAAGAACCGCACTGGTTCTTCACGCATCACGTTTCAAGAGATATTTGCATAAAATCTGATCTGTGCATAAACTTTTGCGACAGCCAAAAAAATATCTTATGTATTTTCTGATTTTCGTTGCGGTTAATTTTTCAAAACTTCAAACACTTAATTAGGATCATAGTAGCCACTTACAGTATAAATATGAAAGCATTCTGCTGAAAAGATTTCTTTTTATTCAAAAATTTTCATAGTGCTTAAACTTTTGCGACGCACTGTATTACCAAAATTTAAGCAACTAAAACACAATTCTAAATTGTGGCAAGGGCGTAGCTAGGGGGTGCAGGGAGGTGCAGCTGCACCCCCCCTAGATCAGAGCCAATAAGAGGTCACTGTGACCTCAAATTTATTTATTTTTTTGACAAACCATCCATTATACCATCCATTGGTTAAAAGTGTGCATGACTGAATAAAGTATAGTTTCTTTGAGTTCATAATTTCTTCCTTTTTTTGTGCAAATAGAATTTCAAGCACTTTTTCTCTTTCTTTCTTGCTTTTTTCTTTCTGTTTTTATTGAAAAATTTGACTTTTATGCTAATTTTTGGGAATTTTATATAAACTGCGTTATTATATCTAGTGTTGATTACTTTTCAGAAAATGATAGTAAGCTTGCCTGTTTTTGAGGAGAAAATTTTTAATTTACCGAATGAAACTCAGAAGTTTACTGAATGATTAAAAAATAAATAAATAAAATACAAGAATGCATACTTATCTATGTCTACCAAAAGAGACGTGAGGCGTCACGAAAATAAATAAATTAATTAAATAAAAAAAAATAAAGAAAATAAAGAAGTTCAGCCTTGCAATACTGTCTCACTGTTTTTAAATTTCATCAGCCAATTTGTATCGGATAAGAACTTTTTGGGAGGTTGCAGTGACCTCCTATTGGGGTGCCAATGCTTGCACCCCCCTAACGTGAGTCCTGGCTACGTCCTTGAATTGTGGTCTTAGTTGAATGACTAAGTCAGGGGTGATTGTGTTCCGTTATTTTACCGGATACCCGGTATTTTCATGATCGATTCAGGTATTTTCATATTCGGAAATACCGGAAATAAAATATTTTTCATTGTGCTTTTGTCTTCCCACCTTTGGTATTTTCTAATTTTCGGTGATTTTTCGATAATTTCTAATAATACTCATCCTTTTTTTTTTGACTAAAAACTATTTGAAACTATTCGAATGTATGAAATGTGTTTTGTTTGTTTAAGAAAGGCAATTTATTATTAAATAAGTATAATTATAAAATTAGGTGTGCTTAAATAATAGGAGTCTCGGTTTTTTGAAAAAAGCACCATCCCCCCACACACATTTTCTCTTCAAAACTTTCAGGTATTTTTTCAGGAACTCACAACCACCCCTGTTAAGTGAAACTTCAGTATTTAACATCCTTCAGCAATTCACATTCGTGTATATCAGAAAGTACAGAAGAACTGCAACTAACTGTGGTGATGGAGATTAGAACCTAGTTTGGAAAAGGGTAAAATTCCTAATCGAACAGAAAACTTGGAAACAGCTGTCAAGAGACTACGAACACTTCACCTCTGGATTTAAATGTGTGCACATTTACATGTTTTGAATTATATTGCTATAATTATGTATGTATAGAAGCAAGAAATTTCGCTCGGTAAATCAAGAATTCCCCATCCAAAAGTTTAATTTTCGGTGCCCCTGAAGTCTATCAAATACATTTTGAATAGTTTAAACCAGGGGTTCCCAAACTTTTTTGTTCCGTGGATCGTTTCCCAGTTTCTCGTAGACCCCCTTCTATAGCTAGTTCAAAAACTAGCCAGACGCTGTAATAATATAACTGAATCATTCTAAAATCGCAAGTTAGATGGTTAAGTTTTATTATAGATGTTCCAAAATAAATAGTGATTAATCGGAAATTTACCCGACAGTATGAGAGCTCCTTTAATATACTTTTTAAACAATCAAAAACTTCTTAAATTCCTGAAAACTCTCTAAAAATTCAGTTTTATTACAGGGTAAAAAAAAAAAATTAAAGATATAAGAAAACAGATGAAGAGAAAAACATAATACTTTGTTCATACTTTCATTATAATAAAGGCACAAAACTTAAAAGAGGTAATATTCTTATTCAGTATAGGCCTACAAGGAAAAAAAAAAAGTATGTTTTTATTGGGAAGGGCGAATTTGGTGCATCAACAGAACATTTTTAGTATTTGGCTTTAGATTTGTGAGACATAACTTTAAATCTCCACGATCAGGGACTGCCAGTCTATTTCTTATTTTTGTAAGAAAATTGGTGACCGAAGTGAACATTGTTAGCAGAAGGTGTGAAGATGTAAAAACTTACCAAAATTATCTTGCGATATCCCATAAGGCAGGATAAGCTATGAGATATGTTCTTCTGAAGATAGAAATATTCATACTTTTCCTGAACCACCTTAAGTTCTTCATTAGTGCTTATTCTAATCAACCCTTCTTGTAAAATTTCGATTCTTCAATGTCATCATAATTCACCAAGACATCAGTGTCAACAAGTTTTTAAAGTAAGAATAAAAAAACCTTGTCAAACATGATCCTTTTAACATCCTGAGTACTTCAAAGTGAAAAAGTAGTTAAAGTTGTCCTTATTTTGTTCAAAAACTGTGCAAATAATTTAGAATGTTATAAGTATTACTACGAATTTTGTTTATAGCATTTATTACAAATGGTAGCAGACAGCTATCTACTTATATTAAAAACTGAGTATCTTTCTAACTATCTTTCTTTCTAACTATCTTTCTATGTCACGCTTCTTTCTCCTGAACGCCAATGACCTGAAAGTCGAACCAGGTACCGATAGATAGGTAATTTTTCAGGCTTCATTAGTTTCAATTGATATAATTATACGATTTTAATTAGCGAAGATATCAATTAATAAGTAGTCAAGTTTAAAGCGATTAAGCCTAATAAATGATTAAATATGAAATCCATTCTTGCAAACCGTCGTTGCTATGAAGCAATAATAACAATAATTTTGAATGAAAGCTTAACTAAATCAAACACGAAACTCATAAGCGGGCCACTTACGTAGAATTTTTATCGCTAGCTACTGGTAATATTTTGAAACATTTATTTGTTGAAGAGCCATCTACTTATATTAAAAACTGAGTATCTATGTCTGCTTTTTTCCTTTGAGCGAGCTGAACTTACTGAAACTTTCCTCACCATCTTGAAGGCGTGAAGCATCTCAATAATTCGAATGATTTTTTTTATATAGGAAAAAAGTAAAGGCGTGAAGCGCCTGTAAGCGAGCCGCCTTGGCGGGGAGTAGTTTCTTTAAATTTTTTTCTCACTACTTTCAGGGCACGAAGTGCCCGTGCAACGCCGGGCCACGTGCGTGGTATGTCTTGAAATCGAATGAACATTAAATTATATCAAATAATATCACTTCAGAATGAGGTAAAAGTTAGAGAGGGGAGACATTATGCATCAACATGCCGCAGGAAGCTAATCTAGCTGCCCTGGCAGCTAGTTGTTCAAATTTTTTGCTAATGATCCTGGCTCAGGGACCCCTATTTGCATCTCGTGAACCCCCAATTTAATCTTTCGCTTATATGGAACCCTTGCAAACTCCGGGGGACCCCTGGGGGTCCCTGTGGACCACTTTGGGAACCACTTGTTTTAAGATAATAATTGTGTGAGAAGTTGACCTAAGTAAAAATGTCTGGTAGGGTACGCTGACTAGTAAATGAATACTTAAGCCCAATTTCATTTCTAAAGATTCATAGTTGTTCAAAAGTAGCATTTGGCACATGATACAAAAATATTTTAATTCATATGTATATTTGTTTCAATCTCTTAGTCTTGGTGTCGCATATTGGATACGCTAACAAAAAATGTTGCCAAGGTAAATAGAATGCTCCAATGCTGCACTGTATTAATTAATTTACTTGTTAGTAGATGACAGTGTTGAAAAAAAAAAAGGTATTTCATTGTCAGACATTTATTCATTACTTGTTTTCAGTCAAACGAAAATATTTTTTGAGCAAAAGAAAATTACATGCACGGGCATCAGGAAGTGTCACTATTTTTAATTACTGTTAGTTTTAATTACTGCGAATGAACATCCTCAACCAGTGGGCAAACATAGCATTTTCTAGTAATTCTCTTCCTGGAAATGTATAGCTAATTTATGTAAGAGAAAACTTTTGAAACCTCATGTTATTTCAGTAATTATGAACTGTTTATACACCTGTCTGTCAAATCTAATATAGTGCGGAATACAATAACTTAAAATCCATTCAAAATCTATAAACATACAATTTATTTATTCTGTCATAGAAATAACAGTCAATTTGCTTAGCAAAAATATTAATTCATGAATAAGATTATATAAAAGTATATAATTTTAAAATTGTACAATAGACAGGTTTACATAAAAGCTAATCATATTTGGTAGTTATTCTGAGGAAGTTTCATTGCACTTATTATGAAAGAAATTCAAAACCTTTCGAAACTTTTGGTACCTTTCTTCACTGGCCACAATACATCCTCTGTATCCCCAAAGCATACGCAGATGAAATTCTGTACGGAACACATCCAGCAAAGTATTGTCGTACTTCTGTGAATTTGAAAACATTCGGCTATTCTTATTAAATATTTGATAGTTCTGCATTATATATCTGCCAAGCTCTAAGTGATCTGCAAGCAACTGAAGCCCATAGTCATCAGTTATCTGACCTCCAGGCAGGTAAAAATCAAGCATATTTTTGCTGATTGTTTCGTTGTCAAATGGTTGCACATCAATGAAAGTCATTAATTCTCCATGCTTTTGTAAAATGAGTATGAGAGATAACAAATATGGAATGCATAAATTTGGCGTATCCACATCTGTTGCGTTTTCAAGAGCTTTTAATAAAGGTTTCAATTTTGTTTCAAACACAAATGCTACCTCTGTATGAGAATGTCTCAATGCAAGCCAAGCGGAGTGTAGTTCTGAAATCTGAAAGTAAAAATAAATCTTTTTAAAATATTTAATCAATTTCCTATGTAAATTAATGAATCAAGTGAAAAGGGAGCAAAAAAGTTTTTCATATTATTCTAGAATACTGTTGAAAAGATAAATTGAAAATTATAATTTTAATAAAAATTTCAAGATTTTATCTCTGTAATTACTACTTGTAACAAAATGCAATTGTTTCGAATGCTTTTAAACTTTACAAACACAGCTTGTAATACAGCCACATTCCATACCTATTTTCAGTAGCACCCGAAAGTTACATTTTGAGGACAGGGAAATTCTCAATTTACTGAACATGAAATTAAAAGCGTGTGAGAAAGCTCATTTGGTATGAATGAAAAATAATACAATAATAATACTGCAATGCTGTCTTCGAATTTGTGGAGTAAGAAAATCTTTTGGAGGATTGCTGTTATGTTCCATCAGGCACCACTGTCTGTTGATCACAAAGCCATTGAAAGCAAATAGTAGGTTATTACATGAATATTTTAATTACCGCAGGTTTTTAAAATAAAAAATCACTTACAAAAAGTTCATTTACGTAACAAAATTAGCATTAAAAAAAATTAACAAAGTGCCACAGAGTCATGGGCATAGAAAATTCCATTAAAAAGTAAGAACAAAAAAGAAAGTATTCTTGGATTTTGCTTTAAATGTGCTTGGCTCTCATTGAACCTTTGAAGTGTTTGTTTTGTTGCTAATATGTTCCTAGCTATCAACATCAGATTACACCCTAAAGACAGATTATACTCAAAACCACACTGGTTGTGATTCTTAAGTTTTTTAGATGTTTTAAAATCTTTTTTTAGCATTAAAATTCAAAATTATCAAGTTTTCCCCATCACACAAAAACTTTTAGCTAAATGCAATTCCAAAATTTTCTAAAAATAAATAAACAAATAAAGTTGACTTAAAATGTTATTTTTTTCCTACTTCAATCTTTCTTTAAACAAACAATATTCACTATTACATACAAAAAAATGATGGCCCGTGGACCTGGAGGAAAATAATTTTGTTGAATGAATTCAAATATTATTAAATGTTCTCTGCTTTTTTTTTTTTTTTTTTGGCCCTAGGTTCATTTTTCTACTCTAAAGAAAGAATTCTTAGGTATACTTACTTCTGGAAGAGTCAAAGCAAGCATAACTGATGAAAAACCATAGAAATTTCCAGTTGATGTTTTCGTCTCAATTGCTATTTCTATCCACTTACTTAGTAGTTTAACTCTTTCTTCTTCTACAGGTGTGGTTAAAATTATCATAGAAACAAACAATTTCATGCATTCAGTTCTGCAGAAAAAGAAAGAATGAATTTCAGTACTTGATCAATAAAAATGCTGTTATGACATAAGCAGAAGCCACTCCTAAAATAATTTGTGTTCCAATATCATTTGTAGGCAATTAAAAAAAATATTAACCCATTTATGCCCAAGTTTTTTTTAACATTTTTTTTTTCAATTTTTATCTGCTTAAAACTTTAACTTGGAATGGTTTACATACATTTTAGGCATAAAATAGATCGCCGTTGCCATATTTATTAAGTTATTTAACGTCCTTTTTATGGGACACTAGGCAGATATGTGCGCAAAATACGACTTTACTTTTGCAAAGTAACATTACAGAAGGCATCTGTGATCAATTTTAAGCAAATCGTTTTAAAATAGTTTAATTTTATGAAAAATAAGTTCGCAAAAAACTTTACTTTCTGTGCTTACCCATGCTGCATCGTTGCTTGACTGATTCGTCTGAAAATAGCTGTCAATAAATAAACTCTGACGTCCAAATAGTGGCTCTAACTGGTTTTCTCAAGGAGAAGGACTATTTAACTTGTGAAAAACAGCTTTAGTAAAATGATATACCCATTACAGGTTTTTGCATGCAGTAACTAACAAGCGTCCCGTTTTTAGGCTGCTGGGCATAAATGGGTTAAAGCTAGCCTAAGTAATATAAACTTACCTTTTTTTGGCCTTACAAAAATCCCTCTGCCATAACATCTACAATATAAAAAGGTGTATCCCCTCTAATATTTTTTTCTACCTACAGCACTGTTCATAGGTAAGATGATCAATAAATTAAATCATTTTATATTGTAAAATTATTCCGAGATTTAAATAGCAAACTCAAAAATAATACAAAATTTGTTTGACTTCAGAGGAGAAAACTTATTGGTAAATCCTGCAGCTAACCCATTAATGCCCGACATTTTTTTTCCAAAGATATTTCATATACTGGTTACAAACAGTGTTTAATGGACAGGAAAAATAATTAAAAATATATTATGTAAAAATAATTTTTTTATTAAGGAAAGAAAAATCGTCCCTTAAAAGTTACTATAGACCCCAGAGGGTACATACTTCTTTTACTAAAATTTTTTTCTGCCTATGATATAATATTTAAAAAAGCATTTTATAAGAATAAATAAAATCAGCAATGAACATAAAATGGGAAGCTGGGAATAATTTTGAAAACTTAGCTTTTTTACTTTAGATTGTGAACGATGTAATTTTTGATAAAGATCATATTAAAACGGCTACAGAACACACTTTACAATGGTTATGTGCTGCAATCTGATAATAACGAATTGAAACAATACCAAGGTACTAATTGAACACTATTATTTGGTTGAAATGTTCATTTTGGGGAAATTCAGACCCTTTTTTGGACCGTCCCTAAAAAGGGACGCTAGGCATTCGTGGATTAAATCAGTACCTCAGAACCAGACAAACATAAGTCCATTTTCGTAATTTTTCAGGTGAGGGCAAAAGCACTTGTCATATGCATACAAAAGACAGACTTGCATTCTTTTAATTCTGCTAAAAATTGTGAAGGAATTTCTTTGCTTGAATAAAGTTCTTATGGGTTGATGCGGGAAAGAATTCTAGGAAAAAATGCAGTAATAAAGTGAAAATAGCCATTTTCGGACTTGGATCATTTTGGTTCTGAAGTACAGAAATTTACAAAAAAAAAAAAAAAAAATCTGGTATGGACCCCACACTACTTCCTTTTACGTGTAAATTTCTTAGCAGTTGCCTTAAGTGTTAAAAAAAGTGCTTGGAGTGAGCAAGGTAACAATTCAAATATTTACTCCCCTAATCTACCACGAAACAATGCAAAAAATATTTTGCAATGGTTATTTTTCTAAATATTGCTGATTTTAATATCATTTAGTGAATTTTTCGCAAAATATCGCCAATAGCGCCAAGTTGAACCCAAATTCAAAAAATAATTTTTTCGCCAAATTTGTCGCCAACTTGGCGATATGTCGCCAAGTTGGCGTCAAACACTTGGCGACCAAAAGCTTGGCGACATGTCGCCAAGTGGTGGCCCCAATTCATATCACTTGAGTCTGTATTGAAATTAACATTGATTTACCCCAAAAAAGGGGTAAAAGACCCCTTTGGGAACATTCGAATGCAATCACAAGGGGAGGTGCACAACTAGACCCCCCTCAGAGCCTACATACCAAGCTAGAAGTTTCTACGGCATATAGTTTTTGAGTCATGCGAGCCACATACGCACATACATCCGCACATACACCCGCACATACATCCGCACTTACGTACATACAGACGTCACGAGAAAACCCGTCGTAATTTACTCGGGGGTGGTCGAAATTGATTTTTCGGCTGTTTGTATGTTGTTAGGTACATATGCACGTGCTGACAGGTCGAAAAAACTACGCGACATTCATTCAGGGGTGAGCAAAGTCAAAATTTAGACCGAAATTTGAGTGAAATTTTTTTCGTGATCACAATACTTCCTTTACTACGTAAAAGGAAGTAAAAAGTAAACTGTACTGAAAGAAATTCACTCCTGCTGGGTAAGAAGTATTTGAATCATAACCAGTTGTCCAATACATATGAGAAAGTACTAGATATTTGATATTTATAATCAATCCAGTGTGACAGAATAACAGAACCAAATTTTCCACTGATGTGCAGTTGAGAGGAGAGATTTATATTTTTGTTCTGCTTTTACTTTTTTTTGTAGTGTTCTATATTTGCTATAGGGAAGGGAAAGTTCGGTTGGGATGGCCATTTGTTGACTGACTAGATCTTAATATATTTTTCTCTAATATTTATTTCAAAATGTCCTGCCATTGAAATCCAGTCAAAACACATCAGAGTTGTGAAAACTAATTTATTAGTAACATTTTGGAGTAAAATTGCTGTATATGGGACAAACCTAACTGGGCAGCTTTGTAATGTTGCAATTAAAATTTGCGTAACCTTCACAACATTGCCGGGTTAAGTTTGCCCCAACTATAAGCAAATATTTTCATACATTAGACAATTTAACTCTTTTTCTCTTAATTACTTTATGCTTAGAAAACCATTTTTTTAGACATTCAGTTAATAATTTGTGGAAAGGAAAGTTCAATCAATGTCTTCATGTTAAACTACTTTTTTGTCCTCAAGATAGAGAAGTCAGATGTATGCATAGGAAAATACTTTGAAAAGGAATAAAAAAAAAAAAAAAGAAGAGAACTAGAGCTGTTGGCAGCTTTTCTGAAAGTCACATTTATTATTTTTTACATGCTTATCTATGTTTTTTTTTTCTCATTTAAATTTGATAATAATTCAAAAACTCCTGAAGATCAATTCCAAATAATGAACAATTCTCAAATAACATACATCAAACTTATAATTGAACTATTACAAAAAACTATCAGTCATAACTTTTTTATTTTAATCTCATCTTTTTCAAAAAGAAAAGCCTAGTGTTCACTTAACTGTATAGCAATTTTCTCCTATTTGAATGCTGAATTTATGGCTAAGTGGCCAAGTATTTACTGAGTACTTGGTACAACACTTCTTAGTGTGTCTCAAAATCAGGTTGTAAATAATATTTAAAGCCTAAAATTAAAAAAAAAGTTACCTTTCTTTCAAATCATTTCGAAATTGTTCTCCTTGAGGAAGCAATAATAATTCTAGTCCATTTGTAACTCCAGCACCTAGATCAGTATCATGAAAGTTCTTCGCGATTTCCAAGTCGGTTCTTGTCAAATGATAAGCTATTGTTTTTGATGGAGTCGTTAATAACATTTCTTTGACTTTCTGCAGCACAGAACCTTCTAAGGGTGCATTTTCTGCACTTAACAGTGCTGTTTTAAACATCTGAGGTTGAAACGCAGAGGGTGGATTTAATTCAGGAACAGTAAATTCTTCAGAAACATTATGGTCTGAAATTGTGCTGCCGTCATCTGAAACACTAGGCCTATCTAAAAATGAAAAACGAGTTTCAGATATTTGTCTCCGAAAACTGTGAGCCAAAGAAGCACCTCGTATAGGGACACCCTCTGGTGCTTCTTCAATGACTTCATCAATTGAAACCGTCCTATTTCTTATTGCAACAATTGGCTTTTGGGCCAATTTTACTGAAGGCACACGACTTGGTTTAGGCGGAGGTTTTTCACCTTTTAAAGTCCAAGACTGATCAATATTACTGCTAAAAGAGACTGAATTGGGCCTGTTTTCTAATCGACGTCTCTCGGTATTTGGACTGAGCATCGGATCGCTTCCTACCCTTGTCAAAGTATGGCTAAGTTTTTTGATGCTTTTAACTTCTTTGTTTTGAAATTGATTGTGTTGATTGATGTTATTGATGTTTTCAGTATGGATAGGATTGTTGTTTACTTCACTGGGTATCACCGGACTTGGAGCCTTTTCAGTCTTACGAACAGGAGCACTTTGTCTGTTAGGACTGTTGTCGCAACTGAGAGAAACAGTAGGAATTTTTTCAAGAGCTTTTGCAGCATAATGAATTTGGCACTGAATTCCATAACGAGAAGCGTAATATGACAGAGGCATTGTTCGATTGATAGGACGAGAAATTATGGCTCCAGAACTCAAAGATAATGGGCATTTACTGCCTACATAAAACGTAATGAAATCGGGAATGCTATCAAAGCTATAGGCTTCAAAACAGTACTGTATCCTTTCATAAACTGTGTCAGGCTGCAAAATGATCTGAAAAAAAAAATAAATAAAAAAAATAAATAAATGAAATAAAAACTTGGGCAAAATTGATCAAAAGAAATAATTTGAAGCATTTAATAATATAATTGAATTTTTTAACTAAATATTCAATTACAGAAACTACTAAAATCAAATGATGTAGTGGCTGCCATTTATATGAATCGAGTTTGTCCTAAACAGTTTTGATTCTATTATATGGATGATTCAATAAAGCGGCAAATCCAATAAATTTGGATACTGTATTGATTTTGATGATTTGATTCATTAAAACGGCTGATTTAATTAACTGGCATCCACTGTGTAAGCATTTAACTCAGAAACCTATAGCTCATCAGTTTTGTGTCTCAAATTTTTGTGAAGGGTTCATTAGTGGACTTATTTTCTTTCTAAATTGAACTCTGGTTACTTAAAACAAAAAAGTTGTTGTTAGCTCTCTTTGCTCTATAAGAGGATTTTTGCCTCCAACTCGTTCACTTTCGTATTCCATGCTGATGAGGGCATAATAAGCCCGAAACTGCAGTCCATGGATTGAAATGAACGAGTTGGCGGTGTATTGCATGTTCCTGCCTTAGCTCTTAAAATTAGAGGCAGTTACTCACTGCTTTATATGCTCCTCTTTTTTTTTTTTTTTAGCTTCTTGATCAATGATCAGATTAATCAGACTTTTTTTTTCATTTGTGGCATGGGAGGGAGGAGTTTCAAATTGCAGAAAGAGCATGTTAAAAAATTATAATTCACATGCTAATGTGGATAGTATTTTTTTCGACATCAACTGGAGGCATTGGTTTCTGAGAGTGTTATTAAAGAACCAAAAAGGGATACAAAATAACAATGGTTTGTCTTCAGGAAATGAAACTAAATAAGTAAAGAAAAACATTCAATTAAATTAGAAGTACTACTACATTGCAATAACACATCAGAACCTATAATATAAAACAAAAAAAAAAAATAAATAAAGAGAGAAAGAAATAAAATAAATATATTTCAACTGTTTATTGGAAAATTTTAGGGAGAAATAAAAGTATGCCATTTTTCATTGGGTTATCCTAGTTTTATTTAGATAATTATGTGAATTAAATAATTAAAAATGATGAATATTTAATTTTTTTGTTAATTACAATACATATGTTTTTTAACTTCGTGTTTCAAATGATTCCAGCTAAGACGTCCTTTTGCTTATGGCAGCATTTTGTACATAGCTTGGGGTTGATGAGATAACGAAGTTTTACAACACATACATATATATGAAATATTTATTGCCTATGAAAGTTAGTATTAGAAGTCAATGTAAATAGTATGATGCAATTTTATTTTTGCTCTATGTATATACATAGCACTATCACTTACTTTTTTGATAATAAAATGAAGAGGAAGACCAGACCATTTACATGTGATAACAAAATCACCAGGCTGTGAAATACAGTCTCTCACTAAAAAATCGCCATCTTGCAACATCAAGCTTTCGGCTCTCTGCCTTAGAATTGTACCATGGTACCACGCATAACTTCGCAAATCCGAGTTGTCTAAGCTTAATTCTTTTTCTAATGCACGTTTTAAATCTTCGGCTGTGGCATCTGTTCCAGCATAACCATCCTACAAAATATAAAATGTTTACATTTTATTGATTATGACATATATGTATAAATTAGCTTCAAGTACCCATTATATTTTGGTACTTTTCCACTATAGGTGAGTGAAGTGAAAAGGGGGCGCCCCTAAGGCAGCGCAAGCACTGCGACCACAGGTCTATTGTACTATCCCCGTTAGAGCCCTAATAGAGCCCAATAGCTGAAATGAACTTAAGCAGATGTCTAACAGGAATGCTATACAGTTCGTGGGGATCTAAACAATGGTACCCCAAATGTTCAAATCTGTAGGCAAAATAAAAATCACATTCGCACAGAACATGACCTGAACTTTCATCCGCCTCTAGGCAGCCTCTGCAAGCTGGGTCATCAGTGATACCCAACAAGTTTAGGTGTCTATTAAGAGAACAGTGTCCGGTGAGAAGTCCGATGGACATCTTAATCTCCTTTCTGCTCAAACTTAGTAGCTCCCTGGACCTCAGCCAGGGTTGACGTTGGTTGAGAGCTTTAGCTTGTTCCACTATAGGTACAACAACCCCTTTTAATTAATGTTGGTGACTTATTTACTATATTTTCAGGAGTATGCTCCACTTTGTAGTATATTTTGAAGAAAGACAAAAATTCTGCTGTTTGTGCCACACTCATCATATGATACCCGAAATTGAACAACTTAACAGCAATATTAGAAGTATAGAGAACTAGAATGCAATTTGATCAGATTACATATTTTAAAATTTTTCCGAAATAGTACAATTACTTATATTTTAGGACTCTAAATCTGACAATTAAAATCAGACTCTAAATCAGCTTTGCTAAATTTCAGATAGTCACTAAAATTTTCAACATCTCAGATGTGAAAATATCAAACGATCATGTTCATGAAAGCATTAAATTATTATAAACTTTGATTGAAATAATTACAATGCATAACTTCAAATTTGAGAAATGTAGAAAAAATGGTGTTTAAAGCTAGTAGATCTGATTTATTTGCAAGATAAAACTTCCAAAAAAATTTCCCAAACTCGAAATTTCTGTGCACTTTTTAATTTTAGTTCAGTTCCTTTCATTAAACACTAAAGAAATAAAACCAACACATTCTGGCATAATTTTTTATTGTCTGACTAGCTATTAGCAATGGTGTAACTATACCATCTGGGACCCATTCAGTTGTCTTACTTTGAATTTTATGTAGAACTTAAAAGAAGGAAAAAACATACTTTTCAAGTAAAATTAAATACTAAGGTACAATTTAAAAACCATTTCTGAGCTCGCGACCTTTCTGGCCGAGGCCCTCTTGGGTCGGGGGCCCGTGGTATTTTGCCAGTCCTGCCACCCTATTGTTATGCTACTGACCTTAAACTTCGTTTTAAAAAATATTACATTTTATCAACAAATCATTTTAATACTTCAACTTGAAAAAAATCAAAGCTATGAGCCATGAGTGTTTCATAGCTTACATCAACCTTTAAGAACCGTGTGGTACACATGCTGTACTGCAAGTCTTTTTTTCCTTTGAGGACAGGGTTGAAATCTTCGCTTCTACCCTTTGGAGCAGGGGACTTTTCCAAGATTTCATACCCCCTTACTGGCGGATTACGGCTTTGTATTCATAGAAGTCATAAAACCTAAGTTCTTGCCGTTACACCTTCCCGTTTTCAGGGGAAAAGAGATTTGTGGTTCAACAATTGTACCACCTGTCTCAAAAGGAAAACTTCTATACAAATAGCCCGGATCGAAAAGGTTAAAGACTGCATCACAAAAAGCACCAGTATGAAAAATTTAGGAAAAGTTAAAGACTAGATTCTGCATTTTTTTGTTTTGTTTAGTTGACCATGTTGAAATCAAAAAAATAATGCAGAAAGGGATGAAAACATTTTTTTTTGGTAATAATTCAGATTAAAAGCAGCAATTAATATAGAAACAAATCACAAAGGCAACCACTTTGTCCTATTGGCAATTTACAAATTATTAAACTCATAAGCATTGCTGCACTTATGCCTGAGACTACATTTATTTATTTATTTTTATTGTTTTTTAGTAACATGATATACGTATTTTGCATATTATTTCAATGGAACTTTTCATTTATTTAATGGCTGGTTTTTGATTTAGTGGATTACGTTACTTTTTAATTAACATCCATCTTATTCTTTAGGGCATAACATGGTTTCTTACTTATAGCAAAATTTCCTTGAGCAACTTATGTGGTAACCTCTAACAGCCTTTAATTGTCTATTACATGCAAATGCTTTTCTTACAACACTGCTCTTGTATCTTCACTGAAACATCAGCAGTTTACACAGTTCAGCATATTCAATTTTGAAACATGACCTTGATGGCAATAATTATGCAGTCATTAATATTTTTCTTCATATTTGAGTTCTTATAAATTTTATATATTAAACACTCATGGTCCCTTTCTATGATTAATTTTCAAAGTGGCATCTCTGAAAATTTGCAATCTTTTTAATCACTGGTTGTTCATTTGTTAGATAGTAGCTTTAAATACCCAAGCTGGCATCATTTTTGTCACAAAACAAACTGGCATGTTGTTTATCTGGATGTTTTGAATGGTGATATATTACCAGTAGCGTAGCAATGGAGTCCAGTGCCCGTGGCGAACTTGAAACATCGCGCCACCTCCTTTAGGGGTCGCTCTGATGGGAGGTCATTGTGACCTCCCAAAATTTCCTTGCTCCAAAAATTTTGATTTATTTATTTGAAAAATTTGCAGACAATGTTGAAACCTTTTTCTTCTTTTTTTCTTTTTATTAGCATTTTTAATGATGCTCAGTATTCCCTCTCATTTTATGTGTGCATGATATGTCTGCTTGTTCGTATTATTGGGTAAAATTCAAGTTTTATTGTACACAAGTTTTTGTTCATTTTGAGAATTTTTGTCTTTCCAGTAATTTAAGTTTGGGGCTTTACTACCTTTCCCCATCATTCCACGTAAATTCAAAAACAAATAATTCTTGCAATTCTTTATTGAACACAGTGTGTTTTTTTTCCCCACAACAGCCTTCATTTTAAATATAATTTGTTTTAAAACACCAGAAGAATGAACAATAAACATAATTTGTGCATTTTAAATAAAAATCAAAGCAATGATTATATTTTAATTATTAAAGCAAAGAAAATATAAAAAGCATAATTAATCTGAAATTGGCTTAATAAATACGACTTCTTGCATACAGGTAAAATAAAAGCTCACTGTTTTAGGCCTCTGGTTATTTTTTATGAATAAATACTATTCATTATAAGTATTTAAATATTCCAGAGACCCGCCGTTATTTAATGCCAATATCATCTATGACGGGAGTTAGGAGAGGCAATTGTTATCTCCATGGCTTTAAGAAAGTACCAGACGTATTTTCTTGATTTTTTTTTTAAATATAATTTTACATACAGCGTATACAAACATGCACCAACAGTAGGAAAGGTGTTAGCGGGTAGCACAATGACAGTGCTCGAACTGAGAAAGAGAAAAAAAAACTGATTAGCATGTCTATTTGTATAACGTTTTAAAAAAGTGCCCCCCCCCCCCCCCCCCCGTTCTGAAGTAGCGTGGAGTACACACATCTTCCTTCAACACTCACTTGCCACTTAATAGTTCAGTAATACATGAGAAACAATAGCAATTTTTATTTATTTTCACAACAGAAAGAGCTCAAAACATATGGCACTGGCATGATTACCAATCGAGCTCAATCCTTCCCAATAATATTACAATGGTAATGAGTATGAAGAAAAATAGTGCTATATAATATAGTTTAGGAGTGAGAGAATATCATTATAAAGTACCTATGAAACTTAAAATTTTTCAAAATACGAAATAAAAACTCACTAAAAAAAGATTTATTTATCAATTTATTTTTTGAACATGGCATCTCTAACCTTCTATACTGAGCCATCGAAGCATAAACAGCGTTTGAAAAAGTTATTCGTGTTCAAACTTGCGTCCCGCTATACTAGTGCTACTAATTTTTACAATCTTCATTTAGTGTAGGCTCTTGGTAAATTTTTAAAATCGCGAAATTTGCAAGATTCGCTTTTTAGAAACCTCCCGCTCCCGTTTCTAAGAGATACATATTATTCTCTCGCTAGTTTTTGCCACAGAAAAATTGTTACCAACGGAGGAGTTCTTCTCTGTCATAATGAAATCACATTTCGAAAATCTGTATCCGAAATGTGTTCAATACAAACTCGCCGATTTTATAAATCGTAGAACGTCATTTCCGAAGTTTTGCATGTAATTCATAAGATGAATTTATATCGCGAAAAAAAACGGCTGGAAAGAAGCAGAGAGAAAAGGTTTGTTTAGATCTCTTTTAAGCGAATAAGACCGGCCGATTTCAGATCAGCCTATTATACACACCCCATATAACTAAATGAGGAATCTGCATGCATTTTTTTTATTTTTTTAAATGAAAGTTCAGGTCCTTTCATGACGATAGACACCAATTTCAGTTCAATCGGACGATTAGTTATTTTGCAATTAATTCTTAAAGTCGCCCGATAAGCCCCGCCCCCTATTTTCCCCATCTCCGCTGATGCCCGGCTGATGACGTCGCAATTCACTTTACTCCTTCTCACCCTGGGCGCTCGCTCGTAAGTTCCCAATAGAACCGGGTCTCCAAACGTTTTGCCCACGGGCCACTTTTGAAAATTACAAGGCTCGAGGCCAGTCCACCCCTCCCCCTTTCCCCCTCCCAGGGCCTGATTACTGAATAGGTCAACTAGGCCGCGGCCTAGGGCCCCCACAATTTAGGAGCCCCCAAATGGCTAAAATTGTTGTAGTCAATGCCTAAATTTGTTTTATCCCATGCTTAAAATTGAAAAGATTCATTATGGAGGGCCCAAAAAAAGTATTTGGCCTAGGGCCCCGTGATATCTTAATCAGGCCCTGCCCCCTCCTAAATAGATATATAGCTCATCATACACATCGTAATTTAGAATCAGATACATTTTTTGTATTAGAAACAGTTGAAATATATGTAATAACTGATGCACCATAGTGCGCCTCGTACAGGGGGACAAGGGGAGGGGATGTCCCCTCATTTACAAAAGGAAAAGGGCCCTTCCCCCTCACTTTTTCAGAATAAAAAAGTAATGATCGATTGAAATCCTTTTTTTACTCAGTGGATTGATTTATTTTACGGAAGTAAAAACTGCAAATTCTAAAAAACGGACTTCTTTCCAGGCCATTTCATAAGGGTAGAACTTAGAATCGGAAGGCGTATGTCAAAGGTGGCCATCCGTCTTAATTTTTAAGGCCACTTCTCACTTTTTAAATTGGTCTTTTAATCATTAGTGTTAAAATCTATGTAACAAAATTCTTTAAAAAAAGACTTCGGGGTGCACCAGCCGCCTATGAACTGCACTTTCAGATAAGCGTTGAGGCATTCCTATAATTTAAAAACAAGCTTCAAGTTTTATATTATTCTTCAGTTTCCATTCATAGAATGTAGAATTTTTCTTAGACCATCATAACTAACATTCATTAAACACTGGGGTGAAAAACTAAAATAATCAAAGTTACTTAAAAAATGATTCCAAATTGGTTTATTTCCGAAGCTACCTACTCCATAACATTAAAAATTTCCTACTTAATCATCATTAATTATTATTTATGAAAAAAATTACATTTATTACCTGTTAGAAACATTTTGTATAACCTTATTAAATCTTTTATGGACTTAGAAATTTTCCCTAATGTGTTTTTCGAACGATGCTTAATTTCTAAAGAAACAAATCACAAAAAATTATAATGAAATTTTTAAAGGCTAGATTAAGACAGAATACAGAAGCTAAACTACTTGGTGTCAATTCATGATTTAACGATTGATATTGCCTTTATCGTAATATGTGATATTAGCAACTCACAAAATATAAATACACAATAAATTCTCACAGTAGATTAAATTATACCTACAATAGACTTAGCTCATGTATGCATCTGAAATCTAGCCCAAAGCTGCGGGCCAGATTTTAGATACTCGCGGGCCATAGTTTGGAGACCCTTGCAAAATAACATCGGTAGCATTCTCAAGATGGCTCCAAGTACGAACTGCCATTATTTTGTTGAATCTTGTTGCAAATCTTCAACAT
Source organism: Uloborus plumipes (assembly GCA_038373865.1). Classification (NCBI taxonomy): domain Eukaryota; kingdom Metazoa; phylum Arthropoda; class Arachnida; order Araneae; family Uloboridae; genus Uloborus; species Uloborus plumipes. Next base: position 45,852 of record JAXGGA010006182.1, read on the forward strand.
TTAACACACCAAATTCAATTTTTTTTAATGCACAAAAGGAGAAGACAATAATAGTGCAAGAGCGATAAAAAAATAAATAAAAATAAAAGTAAACTGAAAACTGTTTGTGTTCTTCACTGTTCTATTGTGAAAAATATTTTACAGTAATTTATTTAACAGTATATTAATTATACAAGACCGGTTTTCATTTTATCCACTTATCGGTATGCATATTTACACCTTTTTTCATTAAAAAGTGTTTTCTTTAGATGAATCTTTCATTACATTGAGCTAAAAATTATGAATATGGAAGGTACTCTAGATCACTCCTTTAAAATTAAAAAAAAATAATAATTAAATAAAAAAAAAACTCCGAACTGAACTGATTTTATTTTTCCGAAGGATAATCGTGTACAGGTTATTGTTATCATTGCTTGTTTGTTAATGTTTTATTTTCATGTATTGATTTATTCCATTTTGTTCTGCTTCAACTTTTGCATTAAAAGCATTTATTGCAATCTGAATTCAATACTCTTTCTGTAATTTCGTGTAGTTATCCCAATATCCCCCACGCCCATATCTTTAGGTGCTCGAGAAGCTCTCGGTATTCATTTAATTAAGTAAACAATTTTACTTCGAAGTCATTTACTTGTGAATAAAGTGATGTACAATTGAATGTCCGATCTTGACATCGGAATTTCTGGCATCGGAGATGGTACATTCAAGAGGATATACATCTCTCTTTCCCCCTGAATATTCTCCTAAAGATTATAATAAGAGCCCCTTCGTTTTTAATAAACAGCGGTAAGCAACAAGGTCTCCCCTGTCGTTTTCGCCTATCCCCCTCGCTTCTACCGCAACCAGTTTCGCCGTAGCGCAACTCAAAGTGAACCTTGACGTCGAAGCAAGCTCCTCCCCTTTTTGTGTCACGTAAACTTAGTTTCGTTTTTAGCTGATTTTAAGCTGTAATTTCGCAAAATCCTGAGCAGATTTTTAAAAACCGAGTTGATATTTAGGGGTTTGAAGTAATAGACTATTGAAATTAATCAACAGTTCGCGATTACCCGACCCATGCAGATTTCTCATTCTATCCTGCCAGAAAGATCAACATCAGTGTATGCAACCGAAATGCAAAGTGGCACATTTTGCATGGTTTTGTGTTGTAGCATGGGGGCGCAATTTTCGTTGCTCGGGGTGGCTGTCAAATTTTCATCTTTTATGCAATACACCGCCAACTCGTTCATTTCGATTCATGGACTGCAGTTTCGGGCTTATTATGCCCTCATCAGCATGGAATACGAGAGTGAACGAGTTGGAGACAAAAATCCTCTTATAGAGCAAAGAGAGCCGAAAAAACTGGTAGCTAATGTGAAATTAGAATAACAGTGAGCGAACGCACATGGGAACGGTACAACTCCACCCTTCTGCCTTAAAATTTTCGAGTTGTTCCGTTCCCATGTGCGGTCACTCGCTGGTATTCTAATTTTACATTAGCTACCATTTTTTTTCGGCTCTCTTTGCTCTATAAGAGGATTTTTGTCTCCAACTCGTTCACTCTCGTATTCAATGCTGATGAGGGCATAATAAGCCCGAAACTGCAGTCCATGAATCGAAATGAACGAGTTGGCGGTGTATTACATGTTTCTGCTTTAGCCCTTGCTTAGGGACGGTTACTTACAGTTTCATCTTTTAGTTTGTTTGGACTAGACCCAAAAAAAAAAAAAAAAATTTTAAACGGTCAAAATGGCGCCCCTTTGGCTGCTGCGCCCGTAGCAAAAGCCACTCCTGCCAACACCTAACTACGCCCCTGTATATTACCAACCTGTCATTAATGACATGGGATTTTGCAAGAATCTGCTTAGCGGTCATAACCTTGCGTATATACAGTTGGATTCCATTAAAACAAACTTCATGGAGTTGGTCTTAGCAGTAATTTGTTTCAACCCTGTTCGAATGAATGAGGTTCAACTGTTCATATAAAGATGTAACAGAAAAATGAACATATATTCTGCACATTTTCTAATGCTCTGTTTATTAAATATCAGTAATTACTTCAATGTAACTTACAACATTTGATCGGGGACTAGAAGTTTTTGTACTGTGAGCACTGGCCTGCCCACTTGATGGCCAACTACGTACACCTGAAAGATGCTTCTCTACATTTAAGCAATGCACTGGTGAAATACTAGAAATAAATGAGACAAATTATAATCTAATGGTTATTACAAGACAAATATACAATATAAAACAATTATTTTAGAATTTAAAACTAAATTTGATTCTATATAACTATTCTATAACCTGGTTGATTTTTAATTGAAATATGACAAGCATAAAGGGAATATTTAAGCTGAGTCAAACTAGGTTACATTACACAATTGAAAAAAAAGTACGGATTAGTAATGGAAATCAGTTTTGCATTATTGCATAGTACTGGGCTTCATATCTTTATGACATCTTATAATTATTATATAATAATCTCGATAATTTTCAAAAATAAATAAATAAATAATACATAAATAAATAAATAAAAATAAATGTCCACTTACCGATTTAATACAGATTTGTTCTTTTCAAACAAGTAAACTTACAAATGCATGTTGTTTTAAATACCACGTCTTCTAAAATCAACATTAATATAAAATTTTAATAGTTCTGCTGATTTTCATCTTTTGTCCCTTATGTAACAAAAAAAAAAAAAAAAACCCTACATCAAAATGGTACATTTATCAATTTATGTGTCAGTTTATATGATCTTAAATTAAAGAAATGTCCAATAACACTTAAATGTCTAAAAAATATCTATACTATTTGTTCATAAATTTTAATATTCTTTAAAATTAAAACTGTTAGCCACACTAATTGAAAATCAAACCTTATTCTTCCAAAAGGTCAGAAAGATATGTTGTAGTATTTATGGTATATTGAAATAGAAAAAGAAAAAATATATATACTGTGGTATGTTATGCATAGGAAATACCAATACCATTTACTGATATAATGGGTAATTCCATGTAAATGTCAACCTAGACGTGGTTTTTTCATCTTTCAATATATATACTTTGTGATACATCATTTTAAAGATAATTTTTCAAATTTTTAGTATTTAACATAAGTTTTCACAAATTATTACTCCAAACCCCTGAAAAATGGCTGTAAAGATAACATATGCAGTTACCCAAAACATCGCATAATTTTCTAACTTTTCACATTCATATATAGTTAAAAAAAACTGCTAATAATAATGATTTTTTTTTTAAATTATTGAAGAACGGTTCTTTTGCTTTACAGAAATATATATGTTTTTTTGTTTTATGATAAAATTAATAGTGCAAAGTTAATAGGTATTCAGTCTGATTTACTTGTTATGTTAGTCACAAAAACATGAATTAATTCATTTAGTCCCTTCTGGAAATAATATTTTTTATATTTGCCCCCCTGATCTCTTCTTTGGGATGGGTACAGTTAGATTGATAAGATTGTTCATAAAGAATTTCCTTTTTTCTGGCCATAGGACTTGTGACTAACATAACATCACTGTGTGTGACTAACATAACATGACTCTTCAAGAAATACTTAAATCTTAAGCAAACAATTTATTTTAGAAACAAATTAATTTACTGAACATCTTATTTTAAAGAAATTAGTGGGATCGTATATACAGCAGTAATTTATTTTCAAAACAGTTCTTTTAATAGTAAACTTGGAGTCGAAATTGTATGCTGTAATTTGCGACGCAAGTAAGTACTCGGCATATGAAGTCAACATCTTCAATGAAAAATATTTAAATTACTTTATAGCTATATGCAGGATCGCTGTGCAGTTAGTTTTTCTATGAACTTATGGAGCTGCTGCTGACTTAAAAAAACATATAGGACCCTAACTGCCTCCAGCATCTACAGGTCATAGAGTTTTATGAAATTAGTTCATGGAAAGTGCCCACAAGTATAGCAGCACAACGTGTGAAGCAGCGTTTTACATGGGCAAAGTTTGGAAATTATGCAAAGGAATTACTTCAGTAATAAAAAGAAACAAGAATTGAAGATACACTGCTTATTTTTGAGTGAAAGTGAGAAGGCTGAAAAGAAAGAGTTAGACTTGTTGTTTGAAAATAGGAATCCCATATAGGTTTTTCGGTAATAATGATATGCTGTAAATATGGAGAAATTTAAAATTTGTTTATTAAAAAATACAGGGGATGATATCCCAAGAAAAGAATTTTTTTTAAAGAGAAATTGTGGAAGAAGAATCTGCTAATGATTTTGAAGTAGATTCTCCCGGACTGTTCCGAGATACAAAAACTAAGACAGTGGGTAATTTTATTATGGTGGTATTTACCTCTTGTAAGTTGAAAATGAGATATGGTAGGCAGGTTTTAAACATGAATGAAAATGATTATGAAGTTCTCTTCGTGAGAAAAAGCTCTGAGGCAAACTTTGTGTTTCCCACAAATGAGAACAAATTTTGGATTTAAGGAACTCAAATTTCGAAAGTCTTGACGCAAACATAAGTAAATTCCCGCAGACATTCTTACTTTAAATACAAAATTGAACTGGAAATTTTGTTTACAGGTAAACATGTGTGTTAATCTTCAATAAAATCTTGTTTGCATTCTAACATTTGTATTAATATTACCTGTAATACACTTAAAGTCAAATGTATAATCGTGTGTTATGTTAGTCACGTTATGTTAGTCACAGGCAAGTTTTATTAAAATACTACTTTTTGTAATATTATTTAAAATATATGTCAAATTTACAGTTATTAATGTGAAAATAACCTTTCACATAGATACTATCAGGGAAAAAATAATAATTTTATGATTTAGTTTCAGAGAATTGTGTTGATGAATTTAATACAAAATTTTGAGGGTTGCAAATCTGTTATGTTAGTCACGTTGATCAAAATGTTCCCTAACTGTCAAAAATTATAAGTAAAATTATTATTTTTGTATTTTAACTTAAACAACTCATCTATGCGGAGAAGAATAACACCTTGTTTTTGGTGTTGTGACAAAAATAAGGCTCGCACACAGAAAATAAAATTAAAAATTTATTCTAAATGTTATGTTAGTCACAATGGAATTGCCCTAATGTAGATTATGTTTTTTCTGCTTTTTTCCATCAAATGACACATAACAAAAGACAAAAATTCATCTATAGACAGTAAACTTTCATTCATTCAATTATGCTTTTGAAAAAGAATTGAATTCATATAAAGACATATACAGTATAACCTTGATTTAACGATTGATTACGGACTGAAAAAAATTATCGTTAAGTCCAGGATATCGTTAAATAGGGAAAGCATACATATAAGTTAAATGGATTAAACTATTGATAATTAAGTGAATGCTTACACAAGTATACGTTCTTTTGCTTCTTTAAGAAAACCACGCATTTATATTATTTTGAAAAAATATTTCATTGATGTTTGTGCTGTTTTCACAAGTTGAGAAAAAGTTTCACTTTTTCCGACTCCACCTTTTTCGATTGATCACTCTCCTCTCAAGGCGTAAAATATATTGTTTGCAATGCCAGAAGTTTGGAAGTTACTAAGGAATGAATCTTCTTACTATTGGGTCATGAGGTCCAATGCTTTTGCTAGTAAAATGGTTAGAAAACAAATTTTTTTTTAAACATATACTACTGTATTTTTGATGAGAGACAATTTGGCTATGCTCGATATCGTTAAATCGAGGAAAGCTATCATTAAATTGATAAAGTTTTAACATTAAATTCAAAGCATATGAATTGGGACCTGTGAAATGTATCATTAAATTGAGGAAATTGTTAAATCAAAGTTATACCGTCATTTAAAAGTGTATGTTAGACTTATTTCACCTGTTAAAAGACTTGTTGGCATTAGTTGTCTGCAAAACATTTCCTTCAATATCCAAACCATCTTTGCCTAAACAACCTAAAACATTTTTTACAAAATTGTTTAAGGAATCCAAGTATTTTAGTTTTTCTATTGAAGCCAAATAACAATATAGTAAACTTGCTTTTGGGGTTAAAACAAAATACGAAATCAAATTCTAAAATAAAAATCTTACAGAAATAAAATGCACTTGACAACACATACCATGGGTGCAAGTTAGGTCATGCTTCCAAGACGGAAAATATTTGAGACCTCCCCCCCCCCATGCATACCCAAGAAAATAAACAAAAAACAAGAAAAAAAAAACATATATTGTTCATTAAATTATCTAAACTGGGGAAGGGCTTAACTTTACTTTCGGCAGCAAGATCATAGTTTTAAGTATAGTAATTTTCGGGGGGGGGGGGGGGGGGGTTGTCGAGACTTTAGTTCAAAAAACATATTTTTAGACGATGTTTAGTGATATAAGGATAAGGTGTTCCAATTTTTGACGACGTTAGAGGAGGAGGCACAGAAAATGAAATCCTAAAAACGAAATTGTAGGTCATATTTGATGAAGTTAAGGAAAGGGAATGGATGGGGTCGAAGAGAATCAACACCGACAAAGGAATTATGCCATTGCAGTTCGTTTATTCAGAAAGCGAAAGAAAGGCTTCGATACAAATAGTTTTGGATTAGAATAATGATTAAAATGTACTTTTAAGAAATCTGATTTTATATTCTCTTCAGTTTTGTTTTCTTTGGAAGTAAATATTGAAGGAATGAGATAGATTATTTTCCGTCCCATGGTCCGTCTTGGCGATTTTGTCAAGACGGAAGATCTTGCATCCATGATACATACTTAACTAAACACTTCACAGCAAAAGTTCTAACATAGATGTGTTATCCAATTTATAATGAAGCTTCTAAGAAAAAAATACCTACTTTTATTGTATTTATCTTTCAGAAAGGACAAAGAGGTGCTGATGTGAGCTCGGTGACCTCCATTATTAATACCAATATTTTTCAAATCTCTTTCTGACATCCACAGAATGTCCTAAAAGCAAAATTCTTTCATTAGAATGACAACAGAGACAAAAACATCTATTTTGTCAAGAAAATTCCACTTTCTTAGGAACTATTCTGTTAGAAAAATCCCACATGCTATCAATGTTGCATTGACTAACATCCAATTATTTTAACTAACATCCAAATCAGGGGAAAAGAGCAGATAAACAGCTCTCCTCCGAAAAAATTCCGAAATTAAAGTCGTAGAAATGAAATTTTCAGTTATGTTTGACATGAGGCAGAGGTAACAGGCATGAGAGGCTCTTTGTTGAAAATTTTAAGAAATTAAATGCCAAAAGAAGCAATTTTACATGCACAGCACAAGTGTGCACATAGGCGGCTCGTACAGGGGGGAAAGGGGGGCGGCTGCCCACTCACTTTTCACGGTTAAAAAGTAATGATCGAGTGAAAAATAGTTTTTTACTCAGTGAATTGATTTATTTCACCATAATAAAAGCTGAAAATTCCAAGAACAAGCTGAAAATTCCAAAAACAAGCTAAAATTCTAAAAACAAGATGAAAATTCCAAATTTTTTCATGTTATTTCATAAGAATGGAATTTTAAATCGCATGGGGGAATATCTATGTTAGAAAAACATGGTCTGGTTGATTTTCCTAACCATATTCCGCATGGTATAGAGTAGGGGAGCACAACCTTTTTCAGTAAAGGGCCACACACGTAACAGTAGCATTATTGGTGGGCCACATGCGATGCAAGCCAATAATTTGGAAGGGTAATTGCCCCTTCCCCCCAGGCTTTGAGATATTGTCACTTTAAAAAATATATATATATTATTGTATTATTTGTATTGAGTCTTGCTTCTTTCTCTTGAACGCCAATGAACTAAAAATCGAGCCAGGTATCGATAGATTCATAATTTTTCCGGCTTCATTAGTTTTAATTGACCTAAGGTTTGATGAAGGGATTCTGAAGAAATTGAGAAAAAGCTTCAAATTTTTGCTTAAATCTAAAGCTATTTGTCCTAAATGATTAAATAAGGAATCCATTGTTACAAAACGTGGTTGAAATGACGATAATCCATTAAAAAAACTATTTTAATTACATCACGCTATGATATGTATATGATAAATGTATAGTAAAAAATAACACGGTGAAACGCAAAAATAAAAGCCTTTGGAAAAAAAATTAGTAAGAAGGCCAGTCTTATAAAATATTCAAGTTTTGTTAACTTTTTGTTCAGAGGTACGCCGTGCAACGCCGAACCAAGCAGTTAGTATTAATTGAAACATTGAATCTTTTCACTAAATGATATTTTGGGAAAAAAAAATAATAACTTTATTAAATTACTCAGCTGTAAAATATTGAATACACATGATTCAAAGTAAAAAGCTATACCGTTTGCAGTGAAAATATTTTGAGCTTCTGATGCTAAGCAGCCTTCCTTATTGCGGCTGCTTAGTTATGAGAGGCAGAAAATTCTGTATGTTTTGGAAAAGGGGTTACATGTATGCAATATTTTTGCAATGTTGTGCTTTAATAATGTTGAACTTCATCATGTATTTTCATGCATGAAAGTACACATTCCAATGGTACAATTTCCAACAGTAGTACTTTCATAAATTGTAATACAAAAAGCATTATTATCAAAACCCAATGATGCCAAACTCAACAAAAATGCTAACCCAATGATGAAAAAACTATTATATATATAAAAAGACTTCCTATTTAAAGACATTTTTAAAAGCAAATACTTATGGCTTATGGTGTACATGACTACTAATTGTCTATAACACGAAATGAGTTTTATTTAAAAATGCTCTTAAAAGAAAGATCAGAACAGAACTCAAACATTCAGCAGCAAAACTAAAGAAATTAAACATTTTCTTCAGCAATACTAACTAAGTATGTAATTAGAGCAAAATAAGGTTCAAAAAGTAATCTTGACAAAACTAAAAGCAACATTGCTAAACAGTGCAAAGACAAAATTTTATCTTTATCTAGATTAGGGGTGCACAACCTTTTTCAGTGAAGGGCCACATTCGTAACAGGAGCTACATTGGAGGGCAGCATGCAAGCCCATTATTTGGAGGGCTCGTGAAGGGTAATTGCCCCCCCCCCCCCTCTCGCATGCTTTGAGAAATTGTCATGTTTTTTGTTTTTGTTTTTTCATTTTGAATAAGTTTTGTCATGTAATTTGCATTGAGCATATATCCTTTGCCCCCTGGAAAATTTTGAAAAATGATGGGCCTGGCATCAGCATGCACCAGTACTTTCCCTCAACTATTAGAAACTTGATTTGCACATATAAGAGGTCAGCAAGGCAACTAACTCCATCTCTTTCAAGAGCTTCATTAACAATAGCTCCAACCTTTTATCTTTTTTTTTTTTTTGCGTCTTTTTGATCGAAACACATCCGTTCGCCACGGGGCCAGTGCAAAAATTAAAAAATAATAGTTAAACAAAAAATTATCGTATTTGTTTTGAAAAATACGCTTGCATTCTTGTTCAGTATGATTTGCAAAGTCCACCACTTCAAAAATAAGAAGAAATATCGTAACCTGAAAGCCGATGCTAAAAGATTGCTGAAAAATTACATGTAAACTCTCAAATTACGTTTTGCACGCGGCATCGAAAAAACACATGAAAAGATGCCCAAAATGCAAAGCATTTGTCACATAAAGTCAAATAAGGAGAATTTTTACCATTCAAGTTGGAAGCGTAGATCTTGGGCAAAGGAATATTAAAAAAAATACATGTAACATTTTTCAAAATGGTGCGTTTTTTTTTTTTTTTTTATTATTATTTTTTTTTATTGGTTGTCTTGGTTGTTACTATAACAATTATTAGATTTGCTGAATCAATACCAAGAAGCTATAAGGGTCTGCTGTCCACTGGTTAGTAATTGAAAATTGAAATTTTCAGGTCCACTCTTTTTTTCCAACAAAGTCCTGAAATCTTTCTTCAAACGAATTTTGGACTGTTTTAATCGGTGTGTGTAGTTAAAAATCCCACCAGGAAACCAGGAAAACCTTATACTTCATCTTCCTCTCTGAGTTAAAAAAAAAAAACTTTCTGATTTTTTTTTTTTTTTCAAAATAAAATTATTTTTGTCTTATTTCAACAGAAAAATTAAATGCACTCGCGGGCCGCACATCGCTACGCGGCGGGCCGCATTTGGCCCGCGGGCCGCAGGTTGTGCACCCCTAGTATAGAGGTTATTTGATTGGTGAAGTTGAAATACAATAATATAGCCAAATTTTACAAAGAAAACAAAAACCCTTTAGAAGTGCTGCCTTCCCCCCCCCCCACACATGTCTTCTTACCCCCCACTTTTTTAGTACACTAGTCGCCTATTCGTGTGCATTTGCGTCATGGGCGCCCATATACGAAATTTTAAGGGGGGGCTCAGATGTTTTCCTCATAATTTACAGTTAAAAAAAAAAATATATATATATACATATATATATATATATATATATATATATATGTGTGTGTGTGTGTGTGTGTGCATGTGTGTGTTTCTTTGATTTACTAAGAATATGAAAGTGTGACTTCTTACTGATCGGTCCTCCTCCTGGCTGTTTCTTTGTTTTTTTTATTCTATTTTTGTTGTTGATTGTTTGGGCTGATTTTTTTTTTTTTTTTTTTTGAGGTAGGGGTATTAAAAGAGAGATACAATGAACTGTTTTAAGTGTGGTAGAATCTTCGTAATTTTGGGGGTCCGGGGCTTCTCCCCCGGAAAATTTTTGAAAAAAGGTTTTAAAATTTTTTATTTTGAGGCCTTGTATGGCGCAATTGGGACTTCAAAAATATGTTGGAAAAATAAAGAAACAAAAAATTTATAAATGTTCTGCATTCTTTTGCAAATTAATATCAATCAAAATATGTATATTTTTTTGTAGTTTAACAAACGATTGACATTAATCGACAGAGAGGAAGAACGAGGGAGGAGAAAAGATAAACACATCACTTGGTTACATTGATTTTCAGTATAGTTACTTAGTAGTTTTGATCAGTTCCCAACTCACGGACAGAAACAGCACTTAAGAGTATAAAATGACCAATAGTATAAAACGCATAAACTTCTTTAAAAGGAATAGCGTAGAAATTTAAAAAAATGATTGACGAGAGACAGGGACGTCATTTCAAGTTTTTCCAGGGGGGGGGGGGCAAAGGGTAAAAACGCAATGCAATTTCATCGGAAATCAACAAAAACCACGCCCACTTATATGTAAATACATTGATTTCTCAAAGTCAGGGGAGGCAATTGAGCCCCCCTGCCCCCCCTAAATGACGGGCCTGACGAGAGAGTAATATTCTGGCCATTAAATTAATTCATAGTTATTTATTTGATAAGAAATATAATTGAAGCACTTTTTAAGGAGTTTCAAAAGGTATTTTAATGATTTTCAAAGACTCTAGAATAGGCCTTGCCCCCCCCCTCCCCCCGAATGTTTTGTAATGTAAAACAGAAAAAGAAGTTTTCTTTTTTTACAAATTCCAAATACCAAACAATGTCAAGTTTTCCTGCCATCCTCGAATCCGCCCACTCTTTCTCATAAACCGCTAGTCCGCAGACATGGGACAGTTTCCTATGTAAATGCGGCGTCTGTCAACCCATGAATCTGCCTTTGTTTTTCTATGGAAGAATGTAGGAAGAGACACAATGTTAAACTTCTGAAAGCGATTTCAGTGCAGATTGGAGTTATTAAAATTTGGTATTTTTTATAATTTATTCAATAATGAGTAAAGAAAAAATGTTTTCCGAATAAATAGTACCAAAAAGGTACTAATTTCCAAGAGGGGGCTCGAGCCCCCCCCTTATGGGCGCCCATGATTTGCGTACATTGGCGAGTTATGACCCATGATCCCCACTTGGCTACGCTACTGTGTCCTCGAGATGTATTTTGGACTGGTGATGACAGTTACAAGGAGATTCAAACATGACATGACCATTGTGAGAAGGAAAAGATGTGGTGGCCAATGATGCTCATTATATATTGAGCAAGCATCAGGCATGCTCGATGGTCAAGTCTTGTTTCTACTACCCTATTTTACTATTTTCAAATGCTTACTTTGTTTTGTTCATTAATAAATTACGTATTATGCAATTGATTTTTTTTTTGAAATTAAAGCTAATAATTAAGCCAACCAGACTTCTCAGACCACTAGACAAGATAGCCGGCTAATTGATGTTAGTGGACAGTTATGCTCTTCTAATGGACAATCTATTTTAGTATCTTCTTGCACTATTGTAACATCAGGGACGCCTTTGATTGTAAGAAAGTCATGGCATAAACTGTGGTACCGATTTTGTTTGTTTTCTCTTTTTTAATTTTTTAAGGGGGGGGGGGGACATTTATCCAACTTCAACTCAAATTGCAAATTTTTTGTTGTATTATGATTCCAGTCGGTTAATACTTTCACCGCACATGTAGCTGCGCAGCCAGATATATGAATTAATATGGAAATAGATAAATATTCCATTATAAAACCAGTGAAAATAAAAATTATTTGAAATTATTAGAGATTTTGTAAAAAATATTTCACACTTTTATGACAAAAATTTTAACACTAAAAGTCACTGTACAATGTACAAACATTAAATTATTTCATACATCAAAAACAAGAAAGATTTAAAAACTCACCTCAACACCATGGTAATCTAAAAATAAGGGTCTATAAATTGTCAGGTCTAATTTCTCAAGCCAAGCTTCAATACTTAAATGCAGAACAGGTGTTGCCATGATCTTAATGAAGACGAGAAAAATACATTTTAGTTAAGTGGTTTATTTTCAACATATAAAATAAACTATTAAAAAACATTTATATTAAAAAAAGCAAAACATTTCCCATTGTTTTATATATTTACTATCTTTATACCTGGCGTTGCCCGGGTGCGTATTAATATAAAAATTTAGCTTCTCAAAAAATTCTAATAAAAATTTAACGCAAAACTTGTTCATAAACAACGTTCTTAGTTTCACCTTCAGGCGCAAGAATAAATAAATTTTTGGGTGAACCTACTCTCGAGCAGGCAACATAGAGCTGTCAGTGGTAGAAACAGGGAGACCTCAAATCCACTCCGGAGTACTTAATTGACTGTCCTTGTGACTTGTTGATTGTGATGGAGAATGCAAGCCTCACTGAAAACTGTAATCTCTTAAAGTTAAAAGGAAGATCCGTTGGGATTAGTGATGTGCGTGGGATAAAACCCGTTTCACCTTCTCCTTTTCCAGACGATACTCACGCTGACTCTCTGTCTCCGATAGTCTTGATGTAGTAGCTCTCTCTTATTGTTCTTTTAGACGAAACTGACGCTGACTCACTGTCTCTGATTGTCTTGATCTAGTTGCTCTTAGATCTCTTAGACGATACTCACGCTGCTCATTGCTTTCTGATGCCGTCATATCTTTAATGTGCATTGCCTCTAGTCTTCGATTTCTCTCCTCAGGACTCTCATTTTCACGTTTTTCAGCCTTTTTTTTTTTTTTTTTGCCTTAGTATGAACTTATCCTATTGCTTTCCGTATCTTCGGAGGCATTTTTGCAGAGTGGTAGCTAAATATACTTACAATTCAAAAATTTATGTTTTTCTTATTCGTTGTTTCCGAGCATCGAGGTAGAAAGGTTGATAAATCAGAAATAACTTACTTTCTCGCTTTAAAGGTTTATCTCTATCAGTTGAAAAGAAAAGAAAAAGCAGTTTAATTGTTTTTGACTTATTTCATGCTAAAATGAAATAGGTGAGCCTTGAAATGAAAATTCATTGTTTTAATTTTAATCTTTGTTGGAAAATGCTAATATTTAAATACCATAAATTTTATCAATTTGTAACCTAAAGGCTCATGTCGATTAAAAAATCGGCCTAATAACAGGCTAGATTCCTATAAAAGGGTCATTTTTTGACAAAAAACTTGAATTTGAACCTTTTAGATTTTTTAAAATTTCAAGACCCCGCCTATGAGAATTCTAGGGCATCAAGGAACCTATGTGTCAAGTTTGATGAAAATCTGACGCAAACTGTGGATTTGTATAGAGATTTGTATACATACACTCATTTTTATAGATATAGAATTACATGTGATTCAGTAAAGGATTAAAATAAGTTTATGTACATGAGTTTATCTTAGAGAGAAACCGCTGACCCCGGCAAGATAGATAATGTTTAAAATAAACTACACATTACCCCTCCCCATACATGGCACAGAATTTTTAATTTAGGAAGCACATCCTTCAAGCCCGTCATTTCTGAATTTTTCAATAAAGAGAGGCAAAGTGTTTTTTAAAAATCTATAAAATATATACACAAATCAATTACACGACTCCAAAATCTGAGAAGGAGATTGAGCAATCGACCCAGATTGCTCAAATATATTTTTTTTCTATGAAAATGAAATTCTGTTAATCAGGGATGCCTACAAAGGCATGATAATGACGCAGTTGCAGACCCTTGATCAATAAGCAGCTGCTTCACCACATCGAAATCCTGATAACCAATGGTCATGACACAGACAGCAGTCCATTAAAATTTTTAGAGGGTTGATTTTAGGTTTTTATCTCATTTTCAGGTCTAGTTCTTGAGCTGTGCTCCATTACAATTATAACTGAAAGGAGAACGCCATTGTCCTTGAAAAGGAGCATTAATTAACTATACATAAAAAAAGTAAGCGAGTATCATTGCATGGAGCTTTTGACAAGTTTTCAAATGCCTCTCCAAACTAATTGAAACAAAGCACTTACTTGCATATCTACCCTTGCTGGAATTTAGTTAGAAGTTCATTTTTTAAAGAAAACAAGTCAAACAAAACTATAAATTTAATAAAATGAAAAATTAACAGCCAAATAATTGAATTAAGCATAAAATAATTTACTGAAATAATATATTAACTGAATAAAAACAATATAGGTTCTATTAAAATATAAATTAAAGCTTGAGGACCAAAAATAACAACAGCTATTAGAAATTTTTTAATACCATTTGGTATTCTCCATGTTATGATAATTCCTCCAAAAGTAATGTGTAACAAATTAATGCCTTTGCTATTTAACTGCATACAATCTATCTTTCCTTGTGGTACGTAAAAGGTAGTGCTTGAGGGAAATGTACTCCCGAAACAGAATTTGCCTTTCTGGGGTACAGAAATTGGCCAAAGCGAACTATATCCCACCAAACCACTTTAAAAAAGATAAATAAATAATTAACCATAGCCTCATACTCAAAAAAAAAAAAAAAAAATCTACCAAGGTCACTGATTTCCCCTATGACTGAGTTTAAATGTACATTTCATTCAATCAGGTTTCAATTACAAAAAGAATGCTCAAACAGAGGTGTTCCGGCTGCTATGAGGTGCAGGGCCTGATTACTGAATAGGCCAACTAGGCTGCGGTCTAGGGCCCCCAAATGACTTAAGTTGCTGTAGTCAATGCCTAAATTTGTTTTATCCTATGCCTAAAATTGTGAAGCCTCAGTACAGCAAGCCCCAAAAAAGTACTTGAACTAGGGCTCCATGATATCTTAATCGGGTTCTGGTGAGGTGCACAGCATACACCCACAAAATTTTTTATTTGGCAAACTTTGACGAACGATTTTGCGACAGAACTGTAATATTGTGCTTTTTAAATATTTATTTTGGAAAGGGAAAAAGAGTGGGAGATGCCTTTTATATTTCTCATTAGATATGGATGTAAGTGCTTGCTCATTCTATGATTTGGTAATATTCGAATTTAATACAGTAAATAAACAATTTCTCCCTGCCTGAAAATTTAAGCTTGGAATGCTCCCAAGGAGAGCTTTAAAAATTTTAATCTATTTCTCAATAGGGGGTGAGGAGGGAGGAACAGAAAACATTCATTCCGAGTGCCACCATTTTTGTGGACTGCCTTGCTCACTACTTAACCTTTTGGATCCGGGCTGTTATTTAGAAATTTTTCTTTCGACCCAGGTAGTACGACACTTGAATCAGATTTCTTTTCCATTGAAAAGAGAAGGTATGAACTGTCGTACCAGACTTATGAACCTTGAAAAAATACCCGGCTCCAAAGGATTCGAGTGAAAATCTCAACCCCGTCCTCTAAAAAAAAAAAGACTTACGGTACAGCATGTGCACGGCCCGGCTCCTAAAGGTTAACACTGATTTGCTTCTAGGTGCTTCATATCCATCAAAAAGTGTAAATTCTCAAGGACATGAAAAAAATATATAAAAGCAAAGCTATATAAAGATAAACCTTTTTAATTGGTATTTGCGCTTCTCAAATACTTGAAAACTATGAATGTAAAACTGAGGGGAAAAATACGTTAATAATGGAGAGACTTTAAT
The DNA here is from genome assembly GCA_038373865.1 of Uloborus plumipes. Lineage (NCBI taxonomy): Eukaryota > Metazoa > Arthropoda > Arachnida > Araneae > Uloboridae > Uloborus > Uloborus plumipes. The sequence continues at coordinate 62,039 of JAXGGA010006182.1, forward strand.
AAATGCTACAATTTTCAATTCAGGAAATCTTTAAACAAATTCATATTTTTTATAACAGGCTTTTATTAGTTTCACCTGCATGTTTGTAACTGACTCTGAATGTAAGATAAAAGTCGTATTCTATAAAAATATAATTTAAAGTTAATATTAAAAAATAAAATGAAATAATGGTTGAAAAGGAAGTAATATAATAAAAAAACTGGATGTAAACATGTTATTTAATTAATACTATACATTTATTGATTTTCACTGCACTTGAAAATAATGCGAACATGTTTTAAAAGTTGATAACACTTTTAATTTTATTACCAAAAAATAAGTTGAATAGCCAAGGTAACAGACGTTCAAATTATGCACGATGAACAATTACGAATTCTTCAAAATTTTGCCATAAAATGGCTCGAACATGAATTGAGAAATAAGCAAAAGAAGCATTTTTTACATCAGTCATTTCCGTAATCGCACATTACATTAACAGATAACATTCCCAGTCCCGTTAAAAAACTTCGTGAAGTCGTAATTTTTATTTACTTAACGACTGCACCGTTGCAGGTATAGTTACATGACGAAATTCTATAAAATAAATCCTTTTCAATGTTGATTATTTTCAACAACTAGGGGGGAAAACTGAACTTTTAAGTTCCTAAATTATAAAATAATCATATTTCGATATTTGTTTGAACATAATTTCCATTAACGGAACTCGACATTCGATTCGGCACATGCCGCATGTCGTTCACATTCTTCTTCTTCTTTCATCTTCCGAGAAGCGAGTTCCGTGTAAATTTCTACGTCACCCGATTTTGTAACATAACGAATCGTGAATGCATATCGTGATGTGGCAGCTTCTCTTTTAGTTAGACCGCGATAGCTGATGAAGTTCCATGTTTTGGTGTCGCGGACACGTGTACATTTAGATGAAATTTATTAAATTAAATTAATGGTCGTGAGAAATTAACTATTGAAACATACTTTTTCAGTTGTTTGAAACAAATAGTCACTTACCGCTTTACTTTCTTTAACGATGGCAAGTAAGTATGCTATTGATTTTTGAAGGATGGAATCTTGGTGCTATTTGTTTATTTTCATTTATATATGTTTGTTTTTTACTCATCGTAGAAAAGGTTTCTAGCAACTGGAAAAGAACTCATCTTACTCATACTGAACATGCCCTTCATTAATGTGTTTCCTTTCTTTCAAATGTTTCATTTCTTGTCAATCGATCAGTTATAGGTCATGCTATTTAATTATTTCATATCAAACCAATTTTCTTTAAATACCCTTTCGAACAGTTTTCTCTGTTGATGTCCAAACTAAATAGGCTACTCTATTCTCTTTCAAAATGGTAACTGTCTGACATGAATTCTTGGATTTTATACAATTTGAAGTTCAAATGTCTGAAGCAGTTTTTCAAATCATTTTTTATGTAAGGGAACTCTTTTGAGGATGTGTCCAAGCTGCAGGGAATCGTGGAATCTGTGTGCTAATATTTCATGAAGAATCTAAAAGAATTATTGCTTTTTTGTGTTTTTGCAAGATTAAATCATTAAAAGAAAAGACTATAAGCATAAATCAGTGCATAAATGGCGTGATATTTAATATATCCAAGGGCGGATCCAGCTTGGGTTAAGGTGGGGTCAAAGAGAAATCTTTGAGCAAAAATGGGGTTTAGCAATTTTTTCGTAATATTAGACCCAGTAAATGCATTTTTATGCTACATTTGGTTGCTTAAGGGAGGGGATCATGACCCCCCCTCCTCTGGATCCTCCCTTGAATATATCTAGCATCTTGTAGGGCAAAAAAAAAACTACATTTCGGGGCGCTCTTAACTTTAATTTGTGGGAGTGAAAATTGTCAATTGACTAAATGAAACTCCTAATTTTACTGAATGATAAAATGAGATGCCTATTGCACGCATACCTACATCTAATGAGAAGCATGCGGACCTTTTTAAAAAAATGCAATACTTCAAATATTTCTCTAGGTTTCTTGAATTGTCAGATGCAATTTGCTGAATATATTTTTTTTGGGACTTCACACCAGACGCAAATCTAGAGCGAGAGTTGTGGGTCATGACTCATGACCCCTCCCTTACACGACCAAATATAGCCTAAACCTGCATTTTTGGAACTTATATTTCCAAAAAAATGTCACACTCTACATTTTTGCACAAAAATTGCACTTTGACCCCTCCTTTTCTGAAAATGACCCCCTCCTGAACCTGTAGCTGGATGTCACACTAACCTCCCATTTGACTACATAGTGAAACCTCAGTCCACAAGGTCTCCCTTGAGGCTTAAAATTAAATTCCTGTGATGAAAGAATTGTTATTTTTTTTCTGTTTTAAAGATATTTTTTATCTAATCAATTTTATGTGATTATGACTGCATGTGTAAAGTTAAAATCAAGTTATGACTGTCATTTAAACTCCCATGTGTCAGAATTAAGTGCGAATGCAGGGTCATGATCTCCTCTCCCCCTCCCCTCCCCTTCTCCCATGATGCACCAAAAAAAAAAAAAGAAAAACCAGAGGAGTTTTGAACTTATTTTTGGGATTTGAAAATTTGAAAACTTTTTCCACACCCTTCATTTGTAGCTGAATATTATTTAGGACTCCTTCCCTTTGAGAGTGATCCTCAAAATTGGAAATAGCTTTAGATCTGTTTTAGGCTAGATATTTGACATTTACCTATAGAATTTCTTTTGAAAAAATACTGTCAGACCATGTTTCTCCTGGAAAAGTGGCAATCAGCCAAGGTGATTCTGTCTGAATGATTATGACTGGGCTGAAAGAAAAAATAACTAGGGAATTTGGATGCATTTCGTGGAACTTTAGAGGTAAATGCAGTTCTGTTATGGGAAACTGGCATTCTTGTAAACTATAGCTGTGTTAGTTTCCGCCTATAAACCCAATACTTGGCATTCCATCTCATCAAACAGTACATTGAATGAACTGAGTATGTATGACATTCTCAGTGAGTTAAATTTAAAGTGAGAAATTGATAAATTAAAAAAGTATTAACTTTTAGTTAGTTTTTAAAAATAAAAATTCTAATTATTGCTAAATTCAATTAACATAAATAGCTTTCCTTTATGAAGAAAAGTGATTTCTCTTTATGCTGAAGTTTTTTGAATACTTTTACAATATTCAAACTAAGAAGCACTTATCTATAATGAAAATATGCGAATCAGCTTTTGTAGAGTTGCCTATGTTATCCCCTAAACTGCTTTTGACATGAAAGGAGTTACAAAATTAGTCATACATATTGGCTTGTTGTAAGCTTAAAATTTAGATCAAAGTTATCAATCTCTAATCATTAATCTAACTGCAATTTGTTATTGATGATAAAAATTTATGTAACTTTTTTTTCAGTTAAATTTTTGGAAGTCATAAAGCCCTTTTGTGGCATATTACCAGAAGTGGCCAAGCCTGAAAGAAAAGTAATTATCTTTGGTGAAAAATATATTTTTCCATTTTTATATGTGTATATATGTAATGTAATGTTTAAATGTCGCATATTTTTACAGATTCAATTTCGAGAGAAAGTGCTATGGACTGCAATAACATTATTCATTTTCCTTGTTTGTTGCCAAGTAAGTTATCATTTTTAATTTTATAAGAATAATTTTAAATCTTTTAACATTTTCATTCCTTGGTTTAAAGCTAAAACAAAGTCCAATTTAGTTATTACCACTTGATTTCTTTTAGACGTATAAACGAGTTTGTAGTAAAAATTTATTATTTACTTATTGGTATGCTTTAGAGAATAAATAATTCAAAGATATGTGAAATACTTTATGATATATTCTTTTCTGCTTTTCAATGTAATTACTTCTAATTTATTCTAGAAATACATTAAGGTTATGTAGAAAATTTTAGATGCAACTTTTGGCAAAATATACCTAAAAAAAGAAAAGGATAAATGTATTTTTATTTTATTGTATTTCTACATTTTGGTGTTTTCTAGTAAAAATTAATTTTCAAATAAATACTTAATTTCAACTGCCTTTTAACTTTAGATTTTGTACTTTTCTAAATCTTACAATGTTAGTACTAGTAAGAAAAATTTCACTTTCTTGTATTGTAGAGTTGAGTGTCATATCAATGTTACTCTAACAAGCACTATTCTACGCAGACTTTGCCTGAGATCTACCTGAAAGTAAATGTAATGTAGTTAAAATGTTCGTATTTTAGATTCCTCTGTTCGGAATTATGTCATCCGACTCTGCAGATCCATTCTATTGGATGAGAGTAATTCTAGCCTCAAACAGAGGTACCTTGATGGAATTGGGTATTTCCCCTATTGTCACATCTGGCCTCATCATGCAGCTCTTGGCTGGTGCAAAAATCATCGAAGTTGGTGACACTCCTAAAGATCGTGCTTTATTTAACGGAGCCCAGAAATGTGAGTTGTTATCTGTGTTCCTTTTTGTGATGTAGAATTAAAATGAATGTATGTGTATTAACATGAAGTGCATTTTATATTCAGATTTGCGATATTTGAGGAGTTAATATTCTGATAAACTTTAAATTTTAATGGGTTGAATTTGGCAGAATTAAATAGTACATTTTTGCAATTAGAAATGTCCACAATTTTGTGCAATAAGTCTTCGACAGTTAATTTTATCTTCTTGGCTGAAATATTGCTAACATACAGGGTGATTCAAAACTTATCGTACAAATTTCGTGGAGAGGTAGGGAACCGATTTCACATGGGAAAGTATGTCCGCGAAAGTACGCTTTCGTAGGTAGAGGGTGCTGTATGCAGATCTCTTGGCCACCCAAGTCACCTGATTTATTGGCCATGGATTTCTTTTTTTGGATAGCCATGATATCCTTGACCCCCGTCAACAGTGAAATGAACTTTGTTGCACGAATAGAGGCCACTGCAGAGACTGTCCGTGCAATGCTGGGTGTTTTTGAAAATGTTGCGGTCAATGCAACGGCACTATGAATTTTGTGTTCGTGTAAATGGTTGCAATTTTTAGCACCTACTGTGAACCTGTACTTTATCTTGCTGTAATAAAAGTCCCATTCCATACCACATAATTGTACTCATTTCTTATGTTCTCTTTACTTGTCCATTTTGTTCATGTAGATGACATTTGCAGACATACTTTCCTGTGTGAAATCGATTTCCTGATGCATTCCCTACCTCTCGACTAAATTTGTACGATAAGTTTTGAATCACCCTTCATAAAACCCCCGTTCTTATTATCTTATTACCCCGGTCTTAAGTTTAATTCAGCTTTAAAAATTCATTTAAATTGCATCTATTTCTGCTTTTTTTTTCGAATTGGAAACGGTATCTAGTGAAAGCTTAATATTTTGTGAGCTAAGTAGTGCTCATGTCATTGATTTTTCATTATTTTTATGTTTCAATGTAAGAAAAAAAAATCTTTAGAGATTTCAAATTTATGTCATTGAAAGTAATTAAAAATATATTTAAAAATAATAGAACAAAAACTCTTTTTAAAGGTTTTTAATTTTTTTGATGTGATGGTAAATTATAATAAAATTACCTATGGCTTTGATTAAATTTGTTTTCCCTTTGTTATTGTTAATATGTTTACATGTATTATTGCATAAAGTTTTTTCCTTTGTTAATATAATGTATAGCACCTAATTTAATATATTTTTTAATGTTCATGTTTCAGTGTTTGGTATGGTCATTACAATTGGTCAAGCTATTGTTTATGTCATGACTGGCATGTATGGAGATCCTGCTGACATTGGTGCTGGTGTTTGCATTCTCATCATCATACAAGTAATACATCATTACAAGCATATAAATTAATCTCTCTTAAACATGATCATGGTTAACATGAAATGAAATTTTGTTTGCAAGTAAAAATCTAATGCTAAACAGATTTGACTGAAACAGTTTCTAGTAAGACAAAACAAATTTTATTGGTTGAATTCTATAATGTTTAGAAATTATTCCCCAATTTGTGTGTTTTTATTGAGAATATATGTTGAGTTATTTTGTATAGAGAATATCTGTTTACTTGGATACAAGTCTTCCTTCTTTGATTGTAAAACACCACATGTCTTGTTTTCATGGATTATCATATTTCTTCCAAACAATTCTTCAAGTGTCTTTAAATAGATTTTAACAATTTGAACACCCCCTTCTATTTCAGGCTTTTTTTTACATCTTTAGTTAACCTTTTCTAGAACAGCAGTAAAGTGTGGATAGTTTAACTTAAATTTGTTAATATTAATGTTTTTGAAGCGATAGTAATCTTTGCAGCGAATAATTTTTTGGGACAAATCTGGGAAAAGTATTAGGTGACAATGATAAGCAAATGGTGAAATTTTATAGGCCTAAAAATAACAAAATATAAAAGTTTTCTTCGAAATGTTAAATTTAATAAAGTAGGTTAAATTTCTCTCCAAAACTAGTTGTAACTAAGTAAAGGTAAAATAGAGCCCCATTAAATCAAAATCCATGTAACCATGACAATTATTTCATGTTAAATGGATTTCTACTTAAAATATAAATTATGTGATTATTGACAGCAGTATTTTCCTTAAAGGGAGTTTGTAAAGGAGGTTCAACTGCATTAGTATTAGGTACGTTTAATTGTTATTTAGACATAGAAAAAAAAAATTACAATTTTTATTATTCATGCTTGTTATGAACAACTACTAACAAGAACGAATTTGTTGCATTATGTGTGTGAATGTAGTTTAAGTAATTTTGATTGCAAATCTAGATATGATTACATGATTTAAAATTTTGTCTTTTAGTTGTTTGTTGCTGGTTTGATTGTGTTACTGCTTGATGAATTGCTACAAAAAGGTTATGGATTGGGGTCTGGTATCTCATTGTTCATTGCTACAAATATTTGTGAAACTATTGTTTGGAAAGCATTTAGTCCTGCCACTGTCAATACAGGAAGAGGTAACTTTAAATTTTGTCTTTTTTTGTTAATGTAAATCATATTTGTAAAACTGGATTGAATACTTTTGAGAAAAGTAATTTAGTTCTGAGAAAAAATTGTAAAAGAAACTTGTTTTTCTCCATTTTTTTTGATACAGAGATGGCAATAATGAATATTTAAATCTTGAAACCACCACTGCATGCTCAGTTACGTTTTAAGGATTCAAGCTACACTAGCCAAATATATTTATTCCATTTATAAAAAAAAAAAACAGTAGATTGCTTAACTCTTAAACTGTTTTTTAAGAGATGCTAACTCTTCCCTTTTGACGAAATATTTCTGCTTTTACAGCAATCCTCTCACCAACCAGGTTTTTCTATCAGTTTTTTCTTCTGATTTGGAAATATTTTTGCTATGTTTTAATTTTTGCTTAAAAAATAATTAACTTCTAGATTCTTGCTAGTTTAAATTTAAGCAATTTTGCTGTTTTTTATGTTTTTCATAATCCAATTGCATCGCGAGTTTTTAAAATTCCCCTGTTTTTGTGAACATGTCGTTCTTTCTCTTGAACATCAATGAGTTTGAACTTAACATTATTTGGAACTCTTATGTCTTGTATTAAAGTGTTAAAATTCTAATTTTTAAATTGTGATAAAATTCTTTTTTTAGTCACAATTTGTGTGTAATTTTACCTGTAGGTACTGAATTTGAAGGTGCTATTATTGCCTTATTCCATCTTCTTGCAACAAGAACAGATAAAGTTCGAGCTTTGAGAGAAGCATTTTACCGTCAAAACCTACCGAATCTTATGAATCTGCTTGCTACTGTTCTTGTTTTTGCCATAGTCATATATTTCCAGGTAAATATATAAATTTTAGTTGTGTATTTCCTTCCTGAAATCACTGTACATACATACATTTAAACCGAAGTATTTAATTCTATGTAATTCATAATTTTGTCTGTAATATCTGTTTGTTGGCAGCTTTTTTACATTAAATTGTACGTCTTGTTGTGATATTGGTTATCTTTTTTGGTAACTTATTTTTGGTAACCTCCCAAATCTTATAGCTCATTGTAGAAGTTTCTGAAAAGATTTTTGTGCTTTCTCACGCAAAAATATAAGTGCTTTGATTTCCAGAGTATGTTGATTTTTTTAGCTCTGTTGAAAAGCCTTAATGCTGTGATTTTGAAATTTTTTTGAGTTTGAAAGCTAGTACGTATTTAGTGTTGTGTTTAAGCTGTTTCATGAGATTTGATGGATGCTTTAACCTATTTCCAAGCTTTTCGGTAAATATTTGTGTGTTTGTAAGAAGTTGTGATATGCTGAGAATACCAGAAGTTGACCCAGACTCATCACAATTTTAGAAGAGACTGCATGTTGGGCTCCAAGACTATGTATGTGTCCATGTCTATTTCAGGTACTCCTGGCAAATCATGACTTCTCCTTTATTTCTAATATAATAGTCTCTCTTTTCTTCGTAGCTGTGAATGTATTGAATTTGTTAACGTTGTTAATATAATTTCTTTCAGGGATTCAGAGTAGACCTTCCAATTAAGTCAGCCCGTTATCGTGGACAGTATAGTTCCTATCCAATTAAATTATTTTATACTTCAAACATTCCTATAATTTTGCAATCTGCACTCGTCTCAAACCTTTACGTTATTTCTCAGGTACGTATTTTCTTACTATTACTAAAATATGCTGAAATTTTTGAAATGCCCTGTATTTTACAAGATGTTTTCACATGATGTGTAAAAAATTTAAAAATTGATAAAGTTGTAATTTATATGTACTTATGGGATCTCGTGCTTGTTCTTTTTAAATACAGCCAAACCTGTTTATCTCGAACCTGCCTACCTTGAAAACTTCTCTGTCGAAATTTTTCAATTTTCCTGCTTTGACAGATGAATTTAATGTTTTTCCCCGTGTTTATCTTGAATAAATTTTCCCTGAAAGCCTCTATATCTCAAATTCTGACGACTTGTTTTTGAATTTCATCTCCAGCTACCTTTATCAATGGTATAACTAGGAGGCAAAAATCATCTTCTCCACAATAATTGAAAGATAGTTTTCATACTAAAAGGTATGCAAAACTTGCTATCTATATAATCACCAAAATTAGTAAACCGAGAACCCGAAATCTTGGTATTTAAGGCTCTGAATTAATGTGTCTTGCAGAATTGAGCTAAAATGTTTAATCTTCTAGTTGAGAATTTTGCGACATTTTGTACTTGCTTGTTTTACCCTCACATTTCTGTGTATTAAATCAAATCGGGGAAATATTTCAAAAACTTTCTGATATTTGTCTTGAAAATTAATTAGTCATTCTATTGTTCACAGGGTTGCCACAGGATACTTAAATGCTACTTTTTGCTACTTTTTTGGACACAAGGCGACTTTAGCTACTTTTTGTGCAAAAACAGGCCAAAAAGCTACTTTTTTTCACTAAATCTGCTTTTTTGGATACTTTTTCCCCCCAACGTTAGTTTTTTTTTAAACACCTGGAGATTTCCGGTCTCCCATGGTTTTAAATCATTTCCATTTCAAGAATAAAACCTTCTCTAAATAGACGTTATGGGCTGCACCAATCCACTGCATCCAATCAACAAGTTGGGCTTGGCTTAAGTAATATGAAAACGAAAGTCATCTTGTATGGAACTGATTTGCATACTTCGTACGTTACCGATATCTGAGCTTTTCCGGAAGCTGAAACCTTATACAGTGCATATCTTTGCAGCAACCTCGACTGGGCACAGGGCAGCTACAGTGCGATGCAATACTTTA
>JAXGGA010006183.1:0-71698 GCA_038373865.1 Uloborus plumipes
TTGAGTTTTTTTCTTGTACTTTTCTAGGTTGTTTCATTCTCTTCTAATATAAAAATGGAAAAGCTTCATTTAAAGAACGGGATAAAGAAACAAAAATTATTTAAGCAAAAAATGAAAATTATGTATTAATCATCTCTTTTTGTTATTATAAATCAAACTTCAAAAATGGATTTTATTTGTAGTGAACAAATTGTTGAATAATATTGTAGAGGGTAATTTATAAAATTTATAATTTATGGTTGGTTGGTTGGTTGAATTGGGATTTATGGCGCAAGAGCCGTATTAGGCTATACTGCGCCAGACGTTTGTTCAGGTGGAGAAGAAAGCCAAAAACGTGGAATCTCTTGATAAGTTAAGGACATAAAACTTCTAGAATTTTGGAAGGTTTGCCGAAAATAGAACAAAAACGAAGTTTTAAATTTTGAAAAACAGCCAAAAGTGCAACTGCAAAATAATTTAGGAACAGATAAAAAACACATAACAAAACAAAGACGAGACGAAAAGAAAGACTAAGGACGACACTAAGAAAGAAAGAAAACCTATCTCCTGAAGGAACGGGAACAAATTCAGATGGGGTGTGTCCCCCAACAGTTCCTTCAAAGATGGATGAAAATGATTAAAGAATTTGAAACGAATATGATTGAAATTTGGACAATCAGAGAGGATATGCAACACTGTTTGATTGACATCACATGTGTTGCATATCGGAACTGGTTCAAGGCAAAAAAGATGTCTATGGGTGAATCTTGTGTGACCAATGCGAAGACGGGTTATTACGACTTGTTCTCTTCTGGTGATTTTAGATGACTTGAAGCCTTTCGTCGACGGCTGGATGGAGTGCAATTTATTTTGCGTCTCTCCACTCCAGGCTCGCTGCTAATCGATGTTAAGATATTCGACAATGGTATTTTTGATGTCTTCGAAAGGAACAAGATCATCGACACGGGCACTTGCAGATTTTGCAGCTGAATCAGCAGCCTCATTGCCATGTCCAATGCCGACATGTCCAGGAATCCAGCAAAAGAGAACTTCAAAGTTATTTTCTTTCAGACTATTGTATAAATGATAAGATTCAATCACCAAAGGGTGACTATTGTTGTTGCAGTGAGTGATAGCTTCTACTGAACTCAAAGAGTCGGTGTACATCACCCACTTTTTATAATTTGATCGGGCTATTGTTTGTAAAGATGTAACTATGGCTTTAATTTCCGAGGTGAAAACTGAACAAGAAGTATTTAATTGTTGTGAACATATTTGATCGTCAATTATTGCCGCAAAGCCGACGTGATTGCATGATTTTGATCCGTCCGTAAAAATTTCTTTATATTGCATATATTTGTATTTTACATCGTTATAGATTTGTTGATATACTGCATCGGCTGTGGTATCTTTTTGAAAATTGTCGAAGTCATGGGGAACAGAAATGCAAATTTCGCTCCATGGTTCGACTAATTCTATTGAGTTGTAGGTATTGAAATCTGGTATCTGTAGTTGTGAAAGCGCCTGTCGCATTCGGATACCAAATGTTGGGGTAACCGACGGACGATGCAGGAATACATCAGTGTTTGACGGATGAAAAACATGTAGATGTAGCGGGTGATTAGTATTAGGTTTTATTTTAAAATAAAAATTTAAAGAAAGTTTAAGCCGTCTATTGCAAAGTGAAGGTTCATTAGTTATTACATGTAAACTATTGATGGGTGAGGTGCGGAAGGCACCAGTGCAGATGCGCAGTGCCTGATTGTGAATTGGATCCAGATTTTTAAGAGCGCTGTTGCTAGCAGAGCCATAAATTTGGCATCCGTAATCAATTTTTGAGCGTATTAGAGCCCTGTAAATTCTTAAAAGGGACTCTGAATCGGCGCCCCAGGAAGTATTAGCCAAGACCTTGAGAATATTTAATTTTAGGCTACATTTGTTTTTAAGTTCTTTTATGTGAGGTTCAAATTTTAGTTTATTATCGAAAATGAGACCAAGGAACTTTCCCCGATCTCTCACATTTATTTGTTGGTTTTTGATGTTCAAATTTGGGTCAGGGTGAGGTCCTTTTTTACGGCAGAAATGGATGCAAAAGGTTTTCTGGGGGGATAAGGAAAAACCATTTTCCTCCGCCCATTTCGAAACGCTATTAATTGCAAGTTGGAGTTGTCGTTCGATGATACTCATGTTCGATGATGAGAAAGCAATTTGGAAATCATCTACAAACATGGTACCTTTGACAGCAGGGGGGAGTTGTTCAATTAAGCCATTGATGGCAATTAGACAAAGGGTTACGCTCAACACACTTCCCTGGGGTACACCTTCTTCTTGGGTAAAGGTATCCGACAGGACAGACTTGACACGTACTCGAAACGATCTATGTTTCAGGAAATTGGAGAGGAAGATAGGTAGGTTACCTCGTAACCCATACTCATGTAGGGTTTTGAGGATCCCTTATAATTTATGAAAAGAACATATCGCACCCTTGCTTCAATAGTGTTACAACTCAAAATATGACGATTTTGAGTTATTGGTATCACTGGATTCAGAAAAAAAAAAGCTCTATCAATCTCAAAAAACCGATCTAACTTGAGGGAATTCAGTGGCCTCCAGATAGCAGTTGAATTGGTGTAGACGATTCACTTGCTATCCCCCCAACTTGGAAAATTTATAATTTTCACGATAACGAAATATCAAATAGGGAATGATACCAAATAACGTCTGAAATTCAATTTTAAAAGACTCTCACATTTTATAATGACTTCCAAGCATAGAATAATGATATCAGCGACGGAACAGTTTTTCGCGTTTCCTGAAAAAAACGGATTTGTGAGTTTTAACATTATTGAAGCAAGGGTGCGATATGACAGTTTTGGTAGTTCCTTAAGTTTCATAATTATTTCATGCTTAAATTTTTTCTTCCAATGGAATTTTTCAATACGTACTGAAGTGCTTTCTTTAAATGTTTGCTTATGGGCGATTCTCTGTAAACTCGTCATTTTTCACATGAAATCTGTCCGGGCACGGTTTTTTGAAATGTTCGTATAATTATAATACTTTATCTCAGAAAATGAATCTATTACTTTGGTTTCAAAGAGTGCCAATTGAAGTTTGTGTTTTTTTGATAAATCATGATAGGGGGTAAGTCCCCCGCCTAGTATAACTAGGCAGGGGACTGTGCCAGGTGACTGTGTTTTTGCTCTTTGTTGCGTAATATCTGCAAAACTATTGGAACATAATTAGTTACGAGACTACTTATAAATTTAGGCACAAATCGTGGACATAATAACTAATATGTTTTATAATTAAATTAATTACATTAATAAAATCACATCCCAGAGGACTGTTTTCGCAACGACCCTGATGCATACTTTCCTCACAAATGTGGCTCTCAAACTAAGCAAAGTAGCGTTTCAACACCGTTCTCGGCGATTTCGACAAATTCACACTGATTACTTTAAACTTCATGCCAAAAAGAATTTGTAAAAGTTATAGATTTTTCGTATTACAGCTTTGAATTTGTTGCAGGGGACTGTTTGAAAACACTCCGGACAGAATTTACATGACAATTTTAAGTTTTAGAAATACATAATTACACCTTATTTCATAAGAAAATTATAGCTTCATTATTCTATTTTTAGATATCATTAGTTAAATTTATGTAGTGTTAATAGGTTTTTTGAAATACTATCTTTAACAGTTAGACTATGGGATTGGGACAGCCAGGGGACTGTGTTTTTGACGCTTAGATAATTTTTAGAAAAAAAATTAAATTGTTATCACTCCAAATAAAATTGGGCCACGAAGTATTAATGCTTTACTTTTATTAAGAGCGATAATTACTTTATTACGCGTTATAAATTTTTAAATGCTCAGTCCGGACAGCCAATTACCAGTTTACAGAGAATCGCCCTTATATTTCAATAAAAATCCCCGCTCCCAATGAGGAAATTAGTAAGGTTCCCAACTGTCTTATAGGGACAGAAGCAAGAGAAAGAATCTGGAGTGGAAAGCCTTTTAATGTCGCCTATCACACGACTACATTTCTGAATATTTCCTCGAAGAGGCCTAGCTGGTACAACACATCAAAGACGTCTTTTATCACTCCGCTCTATGCATTCCGGATTACCGGACGGAAGCGTGCGCTAGCTCCGAGAACAGTATATCGGCATAGAGCTCTCCTGTACGAGTACACAAGAGTCTTCATTCAAGCAAATCTGACCAGAGGGTGAGAAGATATTTGCATTTTAATTTATCGCACTTGCGTTTTCCATTTTAACATTGAAGAGCCAATCGGATTAACATTGCAGTTTTCTTTCGCCCGTAACTTCTGTACTTATGTGAAATATTTGTGTACATCTCTCTTAAAGTTTCTACTAACAATTGTCTACAATTAGACACCTTCTTTATGTATGGATGATCAGCGGATGCAGAGATTTTGAATTTTAAACTTTAATTCAAAAGGGAATTCCCCGCTTGAAAAGTTGTTTTCCCTCCGTTAAGGCCCCCCCCCCCGTTGTCCGTTTACCTTGTCGTGGTGGGGGGGGGGGGGCTTGCGGTGTGGTGTGTTCGGGGCGAGCTCTTGGGCGGAGTAGTGACCCCCAGTTGCTCAAACAGAATATCGGCGGGAACGGATTTGTTTCTCCTTCCTTCCCTCACCACACTTACCAAATTTCGGAACAAAAACCCAAACCAAGGTGCGTCAACCGTGCCGATGGCTGCGTGGTACCGGGGCCAAGCGGTATCTCATACGGGAGGCTTCAGGGCTAGCTGGCGAACCCTGTCGTATGCAGCCTTACCCCTGTGTAGGGGGGCTACGCAGGGGCTCGACCCCACTTTTCCCCCCAGTTCTCCGGTCCGCTAATGGATTCTGAAAATAAAAAACCTCCTCCCCCTCGAGGGGAGCGTCAGAATGTTTCGTTAAATAATCCGAAGTTCTTCTTAATCAAACGTAACGATCCAACTTTAAATCTTTCTAAAGTGTCTCCTTTTATCATCAACAAAGCGCTTGTACATCAAATAGGTGAATTTGAATCCGTAAAAAAATTATGCAGTGGCGATCTTCTTCTTGAAATTAAAAATCAAAATCAAGTCAAATCTTTAATGGCCATGAAACAAATAGGTTCGTATTTAATCACCATTTCTGAACATGCTACTTTAAACTTTTCTCGGGGAATCATTTCGGAGCCCGATCTTCTCTACACTCAGGAGACGGAAATCTTAGAGGAGATGAAAGACCAGCACGTAAGTGGAGTGAAAAGAATTACCATCAGACGTAATGGAGAAATATTGCCGACTAAACATATCATCTTGACGTTTAGTACTCCTAACCTCCCTTCACGTGTCAAGGCTGGCTACCTCTCTTGCCCAGTTCGACCATAAATTCCAAATCCTCTTCGTTGCTTTAAGTGCCAGCGTTTCGGTTATTCCAAGCTATCATGCCGTGGAACAACTGCTTATGCCAGATGTTCTGAGCCCGGCCACGATAGCAATTAATGTATGAAGGAATTTAAATGTTTCAACTGCAAGGGAGACCATCCCTCTTACTCAAGAAAATGCTCTAAATGGATCCATGAGAAAGAAATTCAAGTCATAAAAACGACCCAAAATGTATCTTATCCTGAGGCACGAAAAATTGTTGAAGCCCGTACCCCTACAACTGGATTATCCTATGCTGCAGCAATTAAAAAGGTTTTTAAAAGTTCCAGCACACAAACAGAGACGCAAACCCAAATTAATTCTGTTCAAACTAACAAACTCAAAACTACACAAAAGCAATCCAATAGTGCAAAAACTTCTCCGAAAAAACTAAATGAAAATAAAGAAACAAAAATGGTAAATATAAATCCTGCTGAATCACTTTTTTCAATTGTACCAAAGACACAAAATTCGAAAAAATGCACTGAAAAAAAGAAAATTATACAAGCGCGTGCTAAAATTGGAGCTACCTCTAAACAGAGGCCTCCTAAATATTTTGGTTTTAAAAAAGAGGACTTCTTGCTTCCTAACAAGCAAGTAAAAGTCACCAAATCACTTCATCACTCCATTCATGACGAAGTAGAGGACGTCGAATTTAAAGAAATTCCGTCATCCGAAGATGAAGGATGGACGGACGTTCAAGCCAAATGAGGCGTCCTTCTTTCTTTTGGCCGTTTTTCCTCCTTTTTCTCTCCATGGCCCTGAACATTTTATCTTGGAATTGTCAGAGTTACTCGCATAATGTCACGGACGTCAAAGATCTTGTCGAAACACACCAACCGGCCATTTTTTGTCTGCAAGAAACATTCTTGTCGCCTGTTGATAGACCGAGGTTGAAAGGTTTTGATATACACCGCAAGGACTGCTTGTCAGGTGACCGTCGTTGTGGAGGAGTGGCGATGCTAATCTCCACTGATTACGCATCTAGCCAGCTCAACATCAACACGTCCCTTCAGGCAGTAGCTGCGCGTGTTCACCTTCACTCGCTCATCACAGTTCGCTCTGTGTATATTCCACCTTCTTACGATTTGAGAAGCGTGGAATTGCAGACATTGATAGATCAACTTCCACCCCCATTTGTCATCTTGGGGGACTTCAATGGCCACAATCCTCTCTGGGGGAGTCCAGACACAAACAGCAGAGGATTGATAATAGAAAATTTTATTGGTGACAACGATCTATGCATCCTTAACAACGGTGAAAATACATATTTTCATCTTCCAACGCAGACTTATCATGCCATCGATTTGTCAATATGCTCACCTTCGCTTCTGCCACACTGGGATTTCGAGGTGGAAGGTGGTCTCTACACCAGTGGCCACTTCCCGATCAAGTTAACTTTTACCGGACGCTGCAGCTACAATGAGCAGCAGCAAGTCCGTTATCGCCTTGATCGAGCTGATTGGGCAGCATTCACCCAGTTGGCAGAAATAACATCGGAAGTTGTGAACGAAACTGACATTGATGTAGCAGTAAGCCGAGTAACAGACATTATTCTAAATGCAGCGAACATTGCTATTCCAAGAACCACTAAGGGCAGGATCAAATTTCCTAAGCCTTGGTGGAACTCTTATTGTCAGGAAGCCTATAAGAAACAGAGAAAAGCCTGGAACACATTCCGTCGTTATCCGACCACACAGAATCTTATGGCTCTGAAACGAGCTCGTGCTGAAGCTCGGAGGATTCGGCGAAAAAGCCAGCGGGACTCGTGGCGTACATATGTCAGCACAATCACGACGTCTACTCCATCTAAAACCGTATGGAACAAAATTAAGAAAATCGCTGGAAATTATAAAACAAGCTGTGCTCCCATTCTGGAGAAAAATGGACAACTGCTAATGGCTCATAAGAATGGTGAAACAACTTCTAAGGAGAAATTTAGGAAGCGCCTCTTTGAATTACGAAGAACTCGCTACTATTTTATGCGATTGTGAGCAGATCATAAATTCATATTCAATCACCTACGTCTCCGAAGATATTGATGATCTCAAACCGCTAGCATGTTTTAAAAATTATATTTACTCTTTTGTCTGGATTATTAACAGGTGACTACTTAAAATTGAGAACCAACATGTGTCCCTAGTCATAAAAGTGCAAAAATACAGAAATTTACTTCAAGTATGTCAAAATTCCCCAAGCCTTGGTTGAACTCACTTTTTATTTTAATCCTTATTAAATTCTCTTGGACAATCCTAATTTCATTATTTTACCATTTTCTTTTAGAGCTTTGATTTCCGTCTAATAAGTCCAAAAGTAATCCTACTCATCCCCCCTCCACAGATGGTGGAAGGTTGCAGTCCAAATAATATGTATGCACAAATGTTTTGTCTAATATGTGAAATAAAGAAAATACATGCAGCTGCAGGGCAGGTGTTGCAAAGAGTGAATAGGGGGGGGGGGGGCTTGATAGGGTGTGTGAGATATACTTTCAGTAAAAGAAAAAACAAAAACCAGACAGAAGATGAATTTTCTCAGCCTTGGATTAGCAACTTATGGGAAGGGGGGACAGTCTTTATCAGTAGAGAAAATGGAATATATTCCAGCTTTATAAAATAAAGAGGGGGGGGGTGAATGAAGTGGGCATTGGGTTGAGCTTCCTGCCCCATTTGATTTTTAACCTAGCTAGTAGAGAGGATTACTTTCAGATTGGCTACTAACACTTCTTTCTGGGTTCCTTACTGGTGAGGCTTTACTTCACAGGTGTTTTTGTTTTTTTTTTAAAACTTAAAGGAAAGCCGTTCATAAATGAAAAAATATTAATACCTGAAGTTTTTTTTAATAAAAAAAATCAGATTTAAGTAAAAAAATCTGATTTAAATTAAAAAAAAAAACAATTTTTTTTAATTTAAAAAAATAGTTTTTTTTTTTTTTATAACCTGGTGCATGGTAGGGGTTGAGAATGTTAAAGCAGAACAACCTATTCTTAGATCTCTTCTTTTTCCAGGAAAAAAACACAGGGATTTAGTGGTTGCAAAGAAGTTCAGCATTCAACAATTTGTGACTTCCACTGATGGCTCGGTTGTGAAGACTACTCAGGTGCAGCCGACAATTACACCAGTTGGGCAACCTGGTCCCACCAATGCAACAGAGTCCCAACAGAGCACAAGACCCTTAACAGAATTTGTCTCAAAATCAGATGTGGCGTCAGCAGAGATTTTATGGCTGCTAAAGTGTATGATTTCTCACTACTCCTTAAAATCGTGTGAGGAGGTCTCGAAACTGTTTTCAAGAATGTTTCCCGACAGCGCCATTGCAAGGAAGTTCTCCCAAGGAGAAAAGAAAAGTGCTTATGTTTGCTATTATGGTATTGCACCGTATTTTTTAACGTAAAATTATTCTAACAAGCGAGATATTCCATTATCCGGGGTCCCTTATACACGACGATTCAAATTTCATTTAAACGAAAAATCAGTAAAAATTGCCTTAACCACAGGAATATCTAATAATAAACTTTTAACATGTTAAGCAGTGACACTTCAAACGTATTAAAATTAAGACTTAGGATTAAAAAAAAACCTTATTTTATTGTGACATATACATATTTGCAGCAATTTTTGAAAAATTACTTATAATGTTGTTCATTTGTTGCTAAAGAAGTCGGATATTTTAGACTGTAAACTAACTAAAATAGCATGTTGGTTGTTTTCTTCTAGAAAATGCACCATTACTTGGTACAAAAAGTTTGAAACACTAGGGAACCTTTGGTTTTCTATTAAACAATAGATATTCACTTGAAATTTAGCTATATAGATTCATTCCTCATGAAATAAACACATTTTCTTTGCCGTACTATTTTTGATTTTATAAAGTTTGGTAGGAAATTGTCAACACTCTGTACTCGAGAACAGTTTTATTTTTTTCTGTAAAAGATTTTATTCTTAAGTTATAGCTGTTTTTTTGCTCTGCAGATAAGTAAAAATTTGGCATTTAAAATCTGTTTTCCTAAATTCAGTCAACAAAAAGTAATTTATTGCTAAAAAATCAGTGTGAATCATTAGAATAGATAAATAAACAACAAAAAAAAAAGCACTGTTGGCAGAAACTGCATGTAAAATTGGTCGAAATAATTATTTTTGATGCAAAATTATATTTAAAAAAAAATAAATAAATGTTACAAAAAGTTCCGCCGTGATAGTAAAAAAATGGAGGTTACTCTCAAAATTGGGAGACCAATAAACACAGCAAAAACAAAGAATCAGCAAAAACATTTTTTGTATTTTTAACAAAAGTTAAATTTTGCAGGGTTGTGTTCTTAATAGTAATTTGCATAAACAGTTTTTTTCAGTGATAATTTGCGGTTATCTTTGAATATGAAACATTGCATGAAATGCAATAATTTAATTAAATATAGCAATGAAAAAGTAATGCATATGAAATTTTAATTTTAGTCTTTCAATGGAGAAGAAAATGAAAATGTTCCGCCATCACAACCAATTGGAATGTTTTCCCAATTCGAATTGGATGTGGATAAAGTACTCGCCTCTACTTCGACCAGTGAACCAGTCACCAGAACTGTTGAAGAATCTGCTCCCATTGAGGTGGAACTTGTCAAAGTTCCAAAGAAAAAGAAGTCTACAAAAAAAAAAAAAAAAAAATCCGGAAGGAGGAATCCGACCCCGGAAGCCTTTGGGCGTTACATTTCCTAGTGCTAAAAAACATACCAGACGCCCAATCAAAAAAAGAAGTAGCGAAACAAATATTTAAAGCCGCAATGAAGTTTTTGTAGATCAATAAAGTTTCTTTTTAAAAGCATTTAGCTGTTTTACATTTCCTAGTTTTTATGACACTGGGTTGGTAAAAATTTTTTTTTTTTTGGTTTAAAACGGGGATTATTTTGTTTAAACACTATTTGTGAAAACAATTTTATATTCAGAAGGTCCTAAAGACTAGTAATTACTGATGAATGTTAAATAATGAGTAAAAACTTGTACATTCATTTTCTTCTAGGTAAAGCTTACTATAGGGGTATCAAAAAAATATACGTAAATTAAATAGTATTTAAAATCTTAGTGAAATGTGGTAATTCATTTTTTTTAAATAAATATAAAATAATTGATATTAGTTATTATATTGGATGATCTTTTATGACTAATGTTCAACGTTTCACTTGGCACTTTTAATATATGGGTGATTCTACGCTATTTGAATTCAGACGGCCAATGGAAAAACTTCATGAAAAACTGATTTCATTAATGTTTTTGTATGCTTAAGCATTACAGACCATTATCTTTTATATAAACCACCAAATTATTCACTACAATTATTTTATTAAAGCATTTATAGCTGAAAATAGTCATAAATGTATACTACCCTGGCCTGTCCAAATAGTAGTTTTCATACAAATACGTTCGGCGTTCAATTTTTGCTAACTTGGCATAATGTTTTTTACCATAATCATACACTTACATTAACGGAGAAACATATTTTATCATTAAACATTGAAAATATATTTATTATTATTTTAAAAAAATACACTTTTCAACGGGCTATATCAACAGTGTCACCCTCACCTGGCGAACTTCAAAGACTGAAATTTAGCAGAAAAAATGCATAATGATGACGTTGATTGCGAATAACCAGTGTAATACTGAGTAAAGTTAAACGTAAGCAAAGAGGTTTTTAAAAAATTCGAATGTTTTTGCATCGGTTCTCGTTGAAAGTGCCTCAAAGCGTACTGCGCCAGTCGCTGTAGTATTTCCCCTGGTAAGTATAACTTTTCATATTTCAAAAAAAAGGGTGAATATACATTAAAACTGTGTTATAAGCATAATAAATTTCATTTTTTATCTTAATTGCCCCTATGAAAGCAATTTGAATGAACGTAAATAATGTGGGAAGTATTTTTAGTTGGGATCTGCGGTGCGACTTGTATGTAACATATTGTGTTTTCAAGATTGATTTTTTTTTATTTTATTACAATGCAAAAAATTTTTTTGAATACAGGTCTTATAGAAATGAGTCCATACTCTGATTTTACACCGAAAAATAAGTGAAATAATAGTAAATCAAACCGGAATTCCACCAATAGTGTCACTCCCCTGGCAACGCATTTTCCCCTAGTATCGATAAACCCCCCAACAATTGAAATTTTGTCTGGCCCTTACCACTACAATCATAAAAACAGCGGCTACTAGTGATATAATGAATGTGAAGTTAAACAGATTATTTTTTCTTTGGGAACACAAAAAACGCATTGATGGTAGAATCACCCATATATTACAATTGTTATATTGCTAATGATTTTATCAGTATTAGGGCGATTCTCTGTAAAGTGGTAATTGGCTGTCCGGACTGAGTATTTTAAAAATAATAAAGTGTTTTTAAGTAATTATCGCTCTTAATACAAGTAAAGCATTAATACTTTGTGGCCCAATTGTATTTGGAGTGATAACAATTTAATTTTTTTTTCTAGAAATTATCTAAGCGCCAAAAACACAGTCCCCTGGCTGTCCCAATCCCATAGTCTAACTGTTAAAGATAGTATTTCAAAAAACCTATTAACACTACATAAATTTGGCAATTAATACATAAAAATAGAATGATGAAGCTATATCGTTCTTATAAAATAAGGTATAATTACGTATTTCTAAAACGTAAAATTGCCATGTAAATTCTGTCCGGAGTTTTTTCAAACAGTTCCCTGCAACAAATTCAAAGCTGTAATACGAAAAATCTAACTTTTGCAAGTTTTTTTTGGCATGAAGTTTAAAGTAATCAGTGTGAATTTGCCGAAATCGCCGAGAACGGTGTTGAAACGCTACTTTGCTTAGTTTGAGAGCCACATTTGTGATGAAAGTATGCATCAGGGTCGTTGCGAAAACAGTCCTCTTGGAAGTGATTTTATTAATGTCAATTAATTTAATTATAAAACAGTTATTATGTCCACGATTTGTGCCTAAGTTTATAGGTAGTCTCGTAACTAATTATGTTCCAATATTTTTGCAGATATTACGCAACAAAGAGCAAAAACACAGTCACCTGGCACAGTCCCCTGCCTAGTTATACTAGGCGGGGGACTTACCCCCTATCATGATTTATCAAAAAAAAACACAAACTTCAATTGGCCCTCTTTCAGACCAAAGTAATAGATTCATTTTCTGAGCAATAGTATTATAATTATACGAACATTTCAAAAAACCGTGCCCGGACAGATTTTGTGTGAAAAATGACGAGTTTACAGAGAATCGCCCATTAAATAGAAAAGAATTATATTAAGGATGCATTAATATAACAAGTAAGATTTGTCACTTTTTGATTATTTTTATGATAGAGTATTATTAATATGAATAAATAAAATTTTATAATGAAATTATCATGACAAAATAAAATATTCTCATCTTTAATAAATGACCTAAAAATTCTCGAAACTCAAGGTATACTTGTGGTAATGCCACATCGTTGAATTTTCTCGAAGGTTCCTATGTTTCCATTTCATCACGAAAGCACCGAAGCTCTGTCTTTGGTCCTTTTCGTTTGGCCTAGGGGTTCACCTTTCCCCTTGACCTTGTTTCACAAGGGGTGCACTAATGCCGTTCCCTTTTGTTTTTTCCGGTCTTCATCTTCTCGCACTTTCCTGAATGTTCTAGAACTTTTCTCTCATTCCATGACTTTTGTTTTCTGAGCAAAATCCCCGGTTTTAGGGGACTTTTCGACAGTTCTGACGTGGGTGTTGTGTGTGTGGGAGCGCTCCGTTTCTTTGTTAAATTACGTGGTAGAGATCCGTGTTCCTTTTGTGTCCCCAATAATGGATTACTTATTATGGATTAATTACTACATATATTTGGGTAAGCGTAATTCCATTTTTCAATTTAAAATTGGTTCGATATTTTTTTAAAATTTATTCCTGAGCTTCGGACAGTGCTGTGTGATTATGTCTTGTGTAATATGTTTTCAATTACTTATAATTGTTTGATATCTGTTGTATCTAAATAAATGTCATTTTCCCTTTTTGCATGATGTTATCTTGTTGGCTCTGCCTCAACTTTACTAGGCTTCAGTCCTCTAATGTGAATCTGGTAATTGTACTAAATTCCCCACTTTACATCGCGACAATACTCATCAATGGCGAAACCATTAAAGGTACTGTTTGTTCCATTGTCTGTGACAATTTGGGGTCCCATTGCATGGGTGGATTCGTGGAGTCATTCAAGGCTGAATATTTTTGCCGTTATTGTCTCCTAAAAAAACCAAGACTCTCAAGACACCTTTTTTAGTCGGTCTCACGAGAATTCCAGAAAAGTATGATCATAGTTGTAGACTTTTAAGTACTGAATCCTCTCAAGGAATAAAATTTCCATCATTTTTTAATCAATTAACTTATTTCAATGTATGTGGCCCTGGATTGCCCCCCTTGCCTTGGCCACGACCTTTTTGAAGGCATTGTTTCATATGATTTGGCTCTATTTGTGAAGTATTTTATCAAAGAAAAAAAAAAGGATCACTTACAAAAAATTAAATTTTATTATTTTAAGTTTTTCATGCTTGGGAAATGATTCCCGAAATAAGCCTAATGAAATACAGGCAAATAAAAATAAAATAACTGACCATGCAGCTCAAAATTGGTGCCTTTTGAGACTGTTTCCCATATTATTTGGTCAACATGTGCAGGATTACGATGAAAAAGTGTGGCAGTTGTTCCTTCTTTTAAGAACAATTACTGAAATAGTTTGTGCACCTCCAATTCAAAGAGGCCAGATTGTGTATTTGCAATCAACTATTGAGGAGTACCTCTATTTGAGAGGGACAATATTTCTATCAATTCCACTTCGTCCTAAGTATCACTATTTGGCTCACTATCCTACCCTCATTACTCAATTTAGACCATGGATAAGGTCATGGACTCTTAGATTTGAAAGCAAGCACAGCTATTTTAAAAGATGTACCAGACAATCTAGAAACTTTAAAAACATCTGCTCAACTTTAGCAAATCGGCATTATAATAGGCATAATATAGGCCTATATTAATTATTTTATTTATTTATTCATTTGGTAAATAAAACTTTTAATAATCAAATAAATACTTTTTTTTAAATTTCTTTTATATCTCACTTTGCTCGTTAACTATATGTTTATTAGTTTTTTTTTCTTCACGCATGTATGGGGGGGGGGGATTCAAAATTTTTTCCGTCTTTGAAACATAGCCGTTTATTAGGTTTTTTCTTCACGTATGTAGGGGGGAGGGGCTCAAAATTTTTTCCGTCCTTGAAACATAGCCTAACTTTCAACCATAGTGCTATTTTGAAATACTAATTTTAAATCACTTTTTATATTAATTTTGCAAAGGTCGTGAATGATAATTAGTCAAATGCAATTGGTAAAAATATATTGTGAATGTGACAGATTTCAAAATATTTATTTCTATTCTTATTTCTGTAATATTCTTTTAGATTCAGTACCTACAGCAGCAGCAGCACCACCACCACCAGTCAACATCGAACCACCAGCATCAACATCAACAGAAATACCAATCCCAGCAAATCCCAGCCAGCCTAATCAAACAGCCCTGACTGATCTTGCTGAAGATTTCGAAATTCCATTCAAAAATATGTCCGCAGAATTGATGAAAGATTTGGAAGAAGGAAGACGGCCGAGCCCAAAGGGTAGACGGGAGTTTATCGACATAACAAGCAAGTCAATCTTCCAAATCTCTCCCAAACCAGGGAAGAAGAATTTATCCAAAATAGCTGGAAAAGCTATTAAAAAATATACAGCCCTTTCAGATGTCTGGTGCAATGAGATTGTTGCTGGTGGCTGTGAATCTTTAACAAGGAGCTTTGTGGTAAAATTTGAGAATCTGAATAGGAGGGATCCCTTTAGTGCGATGAAGCGTAGTTTAAAAACGGAAGTTGACGAACCTGACCAGAAGCTTAGCCCCTCTGCGAATTATGGGTGCCTGAACTGGCAGCCCAAACTTCTTCCAACTGGAGAAAATCCAGATTCGCAAGAAGAAAAAAAAAGGGAAATGATAAACTTTTCCTCTACAATGAAACCTGGAGACAAAGTGAATGACCACTGCCTCACCTTGCTGGAGGCAACTTTTTACAGCCAGCGGAAAGAAATCAACAGCCTAACAAAAATAGATAAACTCTTAGATTCATGGCCATTACTTTTTTCCGAGAAAGGTTTTTTTCAACACTTCAATAGTCTAACAAGTATAAATATCCCAGAAATAATAGAAAATTCTACAAAAGCTAAAATCAATAGAATTATTAATTATTTTAAATCTCTTAAAAGTAAAAAAAATAGTATTCAAATAACCCTCCAGCAGTTGGAAGAGGGTGAAGTTTGCGAGCTGAAAGTGGTACTGGCTCTACTCCTTGACTACTTCAATGAGAAAAGTGATAACATCTTCATTTCAGTTGATGTGAGTATTTTATATTTTCTATAAATATAGATCAATGCATGTTATTTTTAAAATGAAAACTTCTTTAGGGGCATTGAGCAACTTTGAGATGGGAGTAAAACTTAAGTTTCATTTTCAACTGTGTTTAAACTTGATTATTGTTATCAAATTTAACAAAGAGTATTAGAAACAACAATATAAGTGGAAAAACAAATAAATAAATAATTTAAATGCAGTGCTTTTGAGTTAATATAGAGTCGAAACAAAAGGACTGATTTAACTTCTTTTTTTTTTTTTTTTTTTGTTCGAAAGAAGAGTTGAAGAGAGTGTTGTTAGTTAAGTCTCATCTTTCTATGACTTTAAATACCGATGATATGAACCTCCAAAATGAGTCTTTATTGGCCAGATTGGTCATTGTGGCTTGATTTCTTTGTTGGCCGTCAAAGAAAAAAGTTCAATGATTTAAAATTCCTTATCTGTTGCTAGTTTCTTTTTGTAAACAAATAAAATATTGTTTTAATTTAATATAAAGCTTTTAAAAGGATTTTCAGTTTTTCCTCTGGATTCTGCTTTTGCTACAAGCAAACCGCACGCAGGTTTTGAGTTCTGACCAACGGAGGCCTGTCTGTTTATTTTTGAGGAATAGAAATTCTTCAGCTCCCATGTTTATTTAAAGGCAAGCCCCATTGGAAATGAAAAAAAAAAAAATCTTCTGGATCCTGCTTTTGCGACTAGCAATTTTTACTTACTGTGATTACCTTTCCTTTTCCATGTTTCCCATGAAATAATTTAGATGTATTCTAATGTTAGGTATGAGATGAATATTTCGCAATTCTCTATTTTGACAGACTGTGATAAAAGAATAAAAAAGTTTTCGAAATTTACTTCTATAGGCACTCCCACAGTGGATTCATTTTTTAAAACGGAACTTTAATCCAAGATTACTGTAGGGCCATTCCATGAAAAGTGAAACCAATTGGTCAAAAATTCATATTGAAGTTATGTTGCTATGTTATACATCATTTTAAAGCTTAAGATGTATATTTTAAGAATCCTGCATTGGTTTTTTGGTGAGAGTTAGAATAATACTTGTTTTCTTAGTTGGAAGTACGATATTCACGAACTTGTAAAAATCAGAAAAAAGAACACATTTTCAAATGCATATTTCTCATCGAAAAATAAAAACAAAAATAACTACTTGTAGCACAATTTTAACTACTAAGACGGTACTATAATAATATGCATTTATTAATTTCCTTTGAATTGATCTAAATGGTGTAGTTGAAGTTTGAAAAAAAGAAGTTTGATGTTACATCTGTAACAAAAAAGAAGCAAAAGTTGTCATTACGTCCTAAAAAATCAAAATTAAAAAAAAAACCCTTAATGGTCCTTTTGGGAAATTCTTAAGAGTAATTGCCCACCATAGTTAAAAATATTGCAACTGATTTAGTTTTTAAATTAATGCTGTTACAGACGTAACATTTCGGACATAACAAATGGCTCTATGTTACGTCCGTAGCAAAAGTAAATTTCCAATTAAATAGGTAAAAAGCACAGGATGAGCAATACATGTATATAGCATAATATGGTATGAGTACTAAAGTTTCTGGTATTCTGATTTTGAAATTTTTAATCATATCGGCATGTAATTGAAATTTATTTCTTAAAATTAATAAAATACACATACGTTCCTTTCAACGTAAGATTTTGTTTTCCTTCAAATGCTGCAGTAAATTCAGTTTTCGTTACTAATTGTACACTTGAAATGGCAACGGTACTACTTTATTGAACTGATTTGATTTCTGGCAACAAAACAAATCGAAGGACGCAAAAGGTCACATTTTTTCATTCAAAAAAAAAAAAAAAAATCATCAAAATTGACCAACTGTCACCAAGAAGGTTAAATTTTAGTTTGGTACTAGTATTCTGCTATATCATCCAACATTTTCAAATTTTTAAGTTCTCCTAAGACCAATCACTGATTTCAGGGAGGAATTTGGGTCATTTTCAAAATGTGCTTACATTTGCTGTCCGGAGGTTAAAAAGACGATTTTGAAGCATAACTTATGTTTTAAATTTAATGCGAACAATTATTTTCTGCAAGAAATACCCCAAAAAAAATTCTATCACTCAAAATATTATTGAAATTTATTTATTTATTTTTATATAAGTCTTTAAAAATGAGAATCAGGGCAAAAACGCTTGTCCATTGCCTATTTTCGCAAGTTCAACTACTTTTTTTATATACTTAATTGTATAAAAAAGTATATACAATAAATTATTTTTATATATTGACAATACTAATTTTTTTCATTAAGAAATGTATGAGTATATTTTGTCCGGCAGTTCTTGTCAAGTACGTTACCGAAAGATTATTTTACCTAAAAAAGGTATTTATTGCAGTCAAAAGATGGTAACACGTATTCAATTAACTTAAACTAGTGACGTAACTATTTCGTACCATTTCGTTTTCCTGAGTCGAGAGGTATTTCTGTGGCGTTTCGCACAAGATTTCTTTCAGGTGCGTATTTTTATTCTTTGTCAAGTCTGTTACCAAAGATTTCAGTATTAATTTTTACTCTTTCTCAACTTTTACCCCGAAATATTGTCTATTATACAACTCTAAAAAAATTCATATGGCTGTTCAATTTTCAAATTCGACAACCTAGCCATAATTTGACATTTTGGTTGAAATATCTAGTCCGTTGCTGGTCAAATCCGTTACCAAATGTCAAATCCGTTACTATACAGTTTTTGATCCTTATTTTGATAATCACAAACATCGTTTTAAACTTCAGGGACCCCAATAATTTCAAATGAAATTGGTTCTAGGCGCTATGATATAGTTTAAAAGTGAGATTTCATATTGATTTTGTATGGTAATGGACGACAATTTGTCTTGCAATTTAAAGTTTTATGACAGCATTTTAATACTTAATTATGCATCAAAGTGTACAACCAATTACTTTTTCACACTCCTAAAATATGTGACAAAACATCTGTTAGTGATTCTAAAAGAAAATAGCAAGTTAAAAAAATTACTTAAAAATTCTGAAATGTAAGCATATGGTGAAAATGACCCATTTACTTTTCCCGATTTTTTTATGTAGCAGCCCCATTATGCATTAATTTTAAGAATACAAATAAATAAATTTGTGTGAAGGCCCTTCTAAACTTTTCTTGTGTCAATCTTTCTTGGAAATAATTGTCTTAAGATGCATTAATTTATTGTTATATATTGACATATCGGCATATGCTCTCAACTCCCCCAGACTTACCCAAATTTTCTAAAACTGTTACAGTATAACTTAAAATATTCAAATAATGTGTTAATTAATGCTACTGTATTGTTTTAGCACAAAAATCTTTGTTTATTCCTGCTTTAAAATACTGTTTTCTACTTTCAAATCAGAGATGTTACGTCTGTAACACCACTTTGTTTCGTCCGTAACAAGTTTATGAATTTTTTTCAAATTCGGCAGTCAAAATCCACACAATCTTTATGGTTTTAGAAAGCTTGAAGTCTCTAGAACACGTATTTAAAAAAAAGTTCAAAATTTCCGTATAATTCAGAGGAATATTGTAAGTTGTACGACATAGTCGAGTTTTTGCTGTTTTGTGAATTACGTCTGTAACAGGCAGTTTTTAATTTCTGTATTTTTTTTGTAATTAAGCAATCTGCACGCAAATTTAATGTAGCATAAACATCATCAAGTTACACTACAGGCAAAAAAAATTAAAGACTTTCATCAGCCCAAACCAGAATTATTTGTGTTCTAAGTCTGCGATTGTTACGTCTGTAACGATGGAATTGCCCTGTACTCTGTTTTTTTTTTTTTTTTTTTTTGTTTACTTTTTATTATTTTCCTTAAGTAAGCTTAATTCTTTGCCAAATATGTTTTTTTAAAGATTTTTTTATGTTATTATTATTATTACTTTAAAAAAAAGTTTACAACTTTTCTTTATTTGCATTCACCAGCCTGATAATTATTATTTTCCTTAGCCTTATGTTAAATATTTTCAGAGCACAGTAACTGCAAAAGATGTTGAAACCATGGTCATATTGCCAAAAACTCCATGTTTGATTTCCTCTGGTAAGTGATAAGTTTAATGTCTGGTTTTATTTTGAATTTTAAGTTTAAACAACCCTTGTTATAAATAAAACTAAATGCTTCATTTTACCTCAAGTATAATTTATAGCATTGAAGCTCAGGCTTCACGCAAAATATTGATCATTTTCTTTGTTTGAGGTATTAGGGTGAAGTGGGGTAATTGTGTACTTGGGGCAAATGTGTACTCATGTAAAAAAAAAAGGAAGAAAAACTGAAGCTAGCTGCTATCTAGTGGCGCCATTTGGAAGCCTGAACTACAGGCTTTTTCTGTTTTGAAAACATGTGCTATTATTTTAAAATTTATTTGTTAACATTCTAATTTCTTGTTAAATACGTTACAATATGCTCGTGAGAAAATGGAATTGGTAAAGCACAAATATGGCATACATGTGTTTTGAGGGCAAAAATAACTACTTTTTCAATGCATGTGTGGAATCATTTGAAATTATTGTTATTTTGTAAAATATTCACTGCCAATTTTATTGTAATAAATCAAATGTTGTATTTCATGGACAGTAGGGTGGTCTTTACTTATATAGGAATTTATTTTTTAGAATTTCGCAAGCGACTAGTTTTATGACACTAGAATCAAAAATAACTCAAGCAAATTTTGAGCTTTTTGTTCGAAAGATTTCAATGAGTACACCTCATTCTGGTATTTTACTTTTCAATTTGAACCCCCCCCCCCCCTCTCCTAAATAAAGAATGAACCAAATTTGAAATTTGTAAATGGGTAAGTAGTATCGTTTAATTCTGGGCGGAACTACTTGTTAATTAAACTAAATTATTTTACTTCATTTTATTTTTATTATTTTTTTAAATGTATTAATTCAATTATTGTATTATTATTCATCTTTAATTTTTAAATATATATTTTTTTACTTATATTAGTACAAACGAACCAGTTAAGTGAAGATGAGTTGCTCTAAAGGGGATGTTTTTTTTTTTTTTTTTTGAGTGATTCCGAGGACAATTTAATGCAGCAGGATTCGGAATGTGGCCCTTTGGGGAAATTGCGATTTTCAGTTAGATCGGCACTAAGTGGTAATTTTTTCAATCCATTGAATGACAATGAAGATGTTATTTCCCAAGAGATTTCTGGAAAGTCTATTAGAGCACTGTGTTTAAAATGTGATGCGAATGTTCGCCCAAAAACAAAAGAAATTATGGTGAGCGTTTTGAACACGTCTAACTTAATACGCCATTTACAACGACACCACTCCATTGAATCCCTTGTGTCAATGATCAAGTTGAAGAGTTGTTAATCCCTTTCAAGTGTCTTATATACGAATACTTGACGAACGATACAGATAAAAACGAGAACAACAGCATGGAAAAAATCCGCCCTTAGGAGACCTTCATGATTTTGGGGAGAACGAAAGCGAAGCTCCATCTCATCTTGACGACCTTATGAACAAGGCTGACGCTATAATGAAACAGTACTTTGAAGAAAAGAAGCTCAGTTTGGAGATGCTTCGAAATTACCCAATCATTCACAAAACTTTTAAGAGATACAATACTCCACTACCGTCGAGTGCGCAGGTTGAGAGACTGTTTTCATATGCGACGATGGCGAACGCTCCTAAATCGAATCGGCTAAGTGATGAGAAGTTTGAACAACGCGTGGTTCTGCGAGCAAATGCTTCATCCTAATACCTAATAATAAAGACAATAAATAATGAAAATTCTCAATTCATTTTCCATGCTCAGTCACTTTTCCTTTCTACATTTTTTTTTTTTTTATGTTTGGACAAGTTCAACAAAAACGTTATTGTATTATATATTATGGCTGAATGGATGTACTTACTTGAATTTATTTGAATTGAATTATTTGAATTTGAAATGTAACAATAAACTTACTCAACAGCTACAGCCTTATGATCTCATTTAGGCCCCGCAAAAGCCTCTATATGAAATTAAATGACCATCTAACTCAACCTGAGTTTCTGGACAGCGGACACGAATAAGAAAGATCTTAGTCACAACTGGTTTCGAATTTTATTCATCTTCAGGTGACCTGTTTTTACATAAAGTCAGAAAATTCGAAATCGGTTGGACCGATAAGGACACCAATAAAAGAGATCTTAGTCAGATCTTTTTTATTGGTGTCCTGAACCATCCACTTATCTCTACAGATTTAATAAGAAGGACACAATATCCAAAACAGTTCCAGTCCTAGTCAACTACCATACTTTGAAAGCGCACCAAATTTCAAAAAAAAAAAAAAAAAAAAACTATTAAAGTAAGCATACGTATAAATTGTCACTCTTATTATTCAAGTGATGTTGCAAAAGTGTGTGTAAGAATCTTATGAAATCACAATCGGCCCTTGATGAAACGAATACGCTCTGCATAATAGCATCTTCCCGTCCGTTGGCAACGCAAAATTTTCTAATACCTAGCTTTCATTTAGGCATTTTCTGTTTTTCGTGAGACATTTGGTCTGTAAGCTAACTAGTACATAATAAAAATGCGATATACAAAATTTTAAAATCCTGAGCAGTCGACCTATAACGAGGTACAAACAAACGAATGAAGGTCGAAGCACAGACAAGCAATTATTTATTTGTTTATATTTGAGTTTTAAATTGAATCTTTCAGTGAATCCAAGTGTGAATCCAAATGGATTCGTATTCATAGATGTGAATCCGAAATGATTCAGATTCATAGGTGTGAATCCGAATAGATTCGGATTTATATTCATAGGTGTGAATTCAAAATTCGTATTCGGATTCACACTTGCAATACAAATGTATTCGCGTTCGGCTTGACAAGTTAAGATGTTGTGAATCAAATTCGGATTCGAATTTACGAATACAAATACGCCCATCTCTGGTCCTTAGCATATAGTCGAAAAATTAATTTTCTATTTTTTTAAGTCTTACCCCTGATCTCTTTTCCCTTTGGGTCAGTAAGTAACTGGAAAAAAATCTTTAAAAAATTTTAATAGTAACATGTGTCTCAAAGGGGGTGACAAATAATATAAAATACCCAAATTCTTCAATTTCAATGCTATTCTTTAAAAAAAAAATTTTCAATTTAAAAGAAATATTTACCAGTAGCAATAATTAAATTAAAGACTGCAATTACATAAATTCAAAATAGGTATGTTGTTATAGCATACAAGACACAAGAGGGCTACTCCATAGCATGTGCTTGTAGAGAAAACACTTAGTCCGATGATTTTCAAAACTAAATTACTAAAGCAGGGCTCCCGCTGGGTGCTCACAAACTGGGTCCCAGAGACCCACCATTTTTGAAAAAGTGGGTCCCGCACTCTAAAAAAAAAAAAAAAAAACTGAGCAGTTGAATTAATTTTTAATTTATGATCAAAATTATTCTAAAACGTAAAGATTTATTCTTACAATCTTGATTGTAGTACGCTAATTACTTTTAGACAATGGGTGAATTGAGACAGAAACATAGAACCCCTTTATTTACATGTAGTAAAAATGTTTGGTGCATAGTGTTTGATAATTGTACTAACATTGTTTTTATGAACTGTAACCCGTAACAGAAACAAGGGAGGTGAAAAAGTGGGAACGTGCAATCTTGGGGGGTGGGGGTGACAATCCACAGGGGATGTCCAATCTCCGAACCATGTTATTACTGCCGAAAATTGTAGCGCTAAAGGGGAGGCAAGATCTCACTGACCGCTATTGAAGAAGATAATTACATTTTAACCAGGTGTACTTGTCTAAATGAGACAGGGATGGTGAGACAGGGTAATGTCCAAGGGCTCGAAACAAGAAGCTATTGGGAAAAACAACTCATTTGGACTTAAAATGTACTGAGGGTAAATGTTTGAGCTGTCTCCGAGACCGCACCTCCCCTGTTGTTGTGGGTTAAATAGTGAGCTTGTTAAATAGTGAAATTATGAAAGAAATTTTCTCTGTCAATTAATTTTCTATATTAGGGCGATTCTCTGTAAACTGGTAATTCGCTGTCCGGACCGAATATTTTAAAAATAATAAAGTGTAATAAAGTAATTATTGCTCTTAATGCAAGTGAAGCATTAATGGGCGATTCTCTGTAAACTGGTAATTTGCTGTCCGGACTGAGTATTTTAAAAATAATAAAGTGTAATAAAGTAATTATCGCTCTTAATACAAGTAAAGCATTAATACTTTGTGGCCCAATTGTATTTGGAGTGATAACAATTTAATTTTTTTTTCTAGAAATTATCTAAGCGCCAAAAACACAGTCCCCTGGCTGTCCCAAACCCATAGTTTAACTGTTAAAGATAGTATTTCAAAAAATCTATTAACACTACATAAATTTGGTAACTAATATCTAAAAATAGAATAATGAAGCTATATATTTCTTATGAAATAAGGTATAATTACGTATTTCTAAAACTTAAAATTGTCATGTAAGTTCTGTCCAGAGTTTTTCCAAACAGTCCCCTGCAACATTTTCAAAGCTGTAATACGAAAAATCTATTACTTTTGCAAATTCTTTTTGACATGAAGTTTAAAGCAATCAGTGTGAATTTGCTGAAATTGCCGAGAACGGTGCTGAAACGATACTTAGTTTAGTTTGAGAGCCACATTTGTGATGAAAGTTGCCAGCAGGATCGTTACGAAAACAGTCCTGTGGGAAGTGATTTTATTAATTTCAATTAGTTTAATTATGAAACATATTAGTTATTATGTCCACGATTTGTGCCTAAATTTATAGGTAGTCTCGTAACTAATTATGCTCCAATAGTTTTGCAGATATTACACAACAGAGAGCAAAAACACAGTCACCTGGCACAGTCCTCTGCCTAGTTATACCAGGCAGGGGACTTACCCCCTATCACAATTTGTCAGAAAAACACAAGCTTCAATTGGTCCTCTTTCAAACCAAAGTAATAGATTCATTTTTTGAGCAATAGTAAAATAATTATACGGACATTTCAAAAAACCATGCCCGGACAGATTTCGTGTGAAAAATGACGAGTTTACAGAGAATCGCCCTAATACTTTGTGGCCCAATTGCATTTGGAGCGGTAACTATTCAAATTTTTTTTCTAGAAATTATCTAAGCGCCAAAAACACAGTCCCCTGGCTGTCCCAATCCCATAGTCTAATTGTTAAAGGTAGTATTTCAAAAAACCTATTAACACTACATAAATTTGGCAATTAATATCTAAAAATAGAATAATGAAGCTATATTTTTCTTATGAAATAAGGTATAATTACGTATTTCTAAAACTTAAAATTGTCATGTAAATTCTGTCCGGAGTTTTTTCAAACAGTCCCCTGCAACAAAATTCTTTTTGGCATGAAGTTTAAAGTAATCAGTGGGAATTCGCCGAAATCGCCGAGAACGGTGTTGAAACGCTACTTTGCTTAGCTTGAGAGCCACATTTGTGATGAAAGTATGCATCAGGGTCGTTGCGAAAACAGTCCTCTGGGATGTGATTTTATTAATGTCAATTAATTTAATTATAAAACATATTAGTTATTATGTCCACGATTTGTGCCTAAATTTATAAGTAGTCTCGTAACTAATTATGTTCCAATAGTTTTGCAGATATTACGCAACAAAGAGCAAAAACACAGTCACCTGGCACAGTCCCCTGCCTAGTTATACTAGGCGGGGGATTTACCCCCTATCATGATTTATAAGAAAAACAAACTTCAATTGGCCCTTTTTCAAACCAAAGTAATAGATTCATTTTCTGAGAAATAGTATTATAATTATACGAATAAATTTTAAAAACCGTGCCCGGACAGATTTCGTGTGAAAAATGACGAGTTTACAGAGAATCGCCCATTAATAGGTGCTTCTTACGCCTTAATCCGGACAAAGGTTCAAAAGCTTCAAAATAGAAGAAGAAGAGTGCGATGAACCTCAAAGTATTATCCCTGCTTAATAAATTGATGGACTTTGAGTGGTGTTAAATTTAAATTTTATTATAAAAATATGAAGTTTGCTCCTGTTAATTTTGTCTCAGTAGTAAACGCTACGACCTTGACAGTCAGATTTTGACTAAACTCTAGATTTTGGTCAATTCCCATTAGATGTCTGCCCAATTCTCGCGGTTTGACTGCATAGGCCCTAGTTCGGCTGCAGCGGAGGTCCAAACTTGCTGTTTTCGCTTCAGAAAGCCCCTTAATTTTATATTGTTAACACTCGATTCTTGCTACTGAATTAATGCATAAGCCATTAGAGTACATTAATAATATCGAATCAATTGCCTCAATCCCTAATTTTACGTTAAATATGTTAAGAGCAAATACCTCTTGAAAACTTCAAATTCCTATAAAAAAGGCCATTGTAAATTTCAAGACGGGGGATCAAAATCGGTAAAATATTGAAGATCATGGATTTGGATAAAGTTCTGGATTTAGGTCTATTTGTACGTGATATCAGCCTTGGTGAGGCGGTTTGACAGTATAGGCTTTAGTTCGGCTGCAACGGGGGTCCAAAGCTGATAGTTTGACAGTATAGGCTTTAGTTCGGCTGCAACGGGTGTCCAAAGCTGATAGTTTGGCCCAGAAAAACGATGGCTTTTCCTTTGAGATCAAACTTTTTTTTTTCTTTTCTTACTAATGCTTGCAGTATGAGCCAGTTGAATACATTCACAATATAAAGTATATCTCCCCCAACTCTTACGTTGTACCAACTCTTACGTAAATTAATTGTGCCATAAAGATTTCTATGCCATTAAAAAATTGTGTAAAGATTTCTCTTAATTTTACGCATTAAGAATTAGAGACGTGAAACTTTTTAAACTGTGCAAAGAAAAGCTAAACAAACTTTTCGTAAAGACCAGTTACAAAGAACAGCACTTTTTGGAAATAAATTTAGAAAAAAGGCAAAGTTTCTGCAATAAATCACAGAAATCCATATCCATTCAACCTGCATATGAAAAAAAAACGTACGTTGCAAGCAAGAAAAAAATCAGATTTGATGTCGCTTGTAAAAAGTAACCACATAAAAAAAAGTTATGAGCCTTTTTTCTCACATCTGTAAAATTATCAAACTAATTTCACTAATAATTATTTCTTATTTTGTTAACAACAGTTACAATTAACAGTTTACAATTAATAATTAAACAGTTTTGGTACTAATGTTGTTAATTAATTTTATTATTATGTGTAAATTGTTGTGAGTAATCGCTTTTCATTGGTTTGAAAGCTTTAAGTCTGTCTATTCCTCATTGGAAGAGACTTTTGCAGCTTTCTGTGGAGTTCGCAAAAACTCTTCCTTAATCCACCCTCAGACCTAGAAGAGAGCTTATTGCTGTTTGAAATAATCTATTGGCTTCTGAAAATCCGCCCTCAAAGCTACATAAAGAGCCTTACTCTGTTTACAAGGGTCTTGGATTTCGGCATTATTGATTCTCCTGTTGGTAGGCGTCCGAGTAGGACGTGCGACAAGCTTCTCCTACGTTAAAGACGGAATCACCCGAAGCCGTTCCGTCCGGCTTCACGTCGTTTCTGACCGCTTCCGAGCTGAGAATTCTCCATTCACCCTTCCCGGTAGTAGCGGGTGGGCCTAGATTAGATCTGGCTAGGCCTACAAGCGAAACCGGGTCGACTCCCGCTCGGCCCTTTTAAGGGCCATATTAGAGCACCTCCTATTTAGGAGTGACCCAGCGCCAAGCTCACCTTTTTCTCCTCACCATGGCGGACGATAATGCGACCCCCACTGGAGCTGCGGCCTGCGCTTCCTCCTCCCACGTCCCAGACAAAACTGCCAGCTCAAATTCAAGCTTGGTAAGAAACCATGATTCTGATTTACGTAACACACTAACAAAACATTTCCTCTATTACTCTAAACTAATTAAAGTTAACACCCCTCTTAAGGAGCTAGAGGCCACGCATTCAGAGCTGGACGCCCTTATCATCTCCTTAGAGGATGAACTTTGTAACCCAGGGACCCCAGTGCCACCTGGAATTTTAAGGGACTATCTCGCGCTTTCTCGCCTTGCAAACGAGAACGTTAGATTCATCAACGAGGCAAAATTAAAAATTCAGAAAGATCATTACGAGCTTGAGCTCGCAAAATTCAAAAAAGAGCAGACTGATTTGATACGCCAATTAAAGGCGGAAAGAAACGATACGGTCGCCCAGCTCGAATCAAAGCTCGAGACTACTAAAAATGAGTGGATTATTAAATTCAACGAATTCACAAACCAGGCAGCAGTTGAAAAAACCGAATGCAAAAAAGCTGCTCGCAAAAGCAAGAAGGGGAAAAACGCTAAGAATAAGGCGAACCCCCCCCCCCTTCTGCAACCTAACGTGCAAATCAATCCTGAAATTGAAGTAATTAATCAATTTGGGCTCCTAGCTGACCAAGAAAGTTCATTTATAAATGAATTCCCCATAACTTCAATTGAGAATAGTAGTAGCGAAGATGAGAAGGATTTGGCGGAAGTGGTTTCTACCGAAATTACAGCCAATGAGGCTGCGGCTGAGAGCCATGACCCCGCCCACCCATGTGTTTCCACTGAAATGCTCAAAACTGCTTTTAACGAAATAAACAGAGTAGTTTCGGAAAGCCCCGAGAGCAGGGAACTTATAGAATCCATTCTTGACGTGTACAGGAATCGGGAATTAATCAAATCTCTAACGAAGATGCAACCAATGAGGGCACTTCGCGGGATCTTACCCCGCCCATGAGGCGAATGATGAAAATTGCTCTACTGAAGCTGAAAGCAACATCGAAAAGGCTAAAGCTAATAATGAGCAACCTTTTACTCAGCAAAGACTTAGGAAAAATCCCAAACCTCCCCCTATATTGATATCAGAGCTCAAGAACTCTGTTGATTTTGCCAAAAAGTTGAATGAAATGGCCGGAGTCAAAATCTCCATAAAGTATAATGGCCAAAAACATCATATTTTATCCCCAGATGCTGACACTTATAGAAAAGTGATTAATTACTGTATGGAAAATAATATTCCGCACCACACCTTTCCCCTCAACGAGGAGAGAAATCTTAAATTGGTGATAAGAGGGTTGGCTGCCGACACCTCCATTGATTACGTAACTCAGGAGATTATTAACTCCGGTTTCGCTCCTATAAGAGTTACGCAAATGAAAGGGAAGGGAAATCGCTCTCTCCCTCTATTTTTGGTGTACCTCCACCGCATTCAGCACAATGAGGAATTTTATAATCTAACGAATTTGGGTTTCTTCAAAATTACCGTTGAACCGTTAAAAACAAAAACGGCCCCGCAACAATGTTACCGTTGCCAGTCCTACTTCCACTCGAGCGATTTTTGCTCAAACCCCCCTCGTTGTCTGAAATGCGGTGAGGGTCATCAAACTAGAGAGTGTAAAAAATCCCCGGACCTACCTGCCAAGTGTGCCCTTTGCCAGGGCCCGCACACGGCTAACTTTAAAGGTTGCCATAAAAGGCCCAAAGACAGGGTGTTGAAGGACCCAGGCTCTCATGGCCAACTTAATCCTCAGGAAAGGACAAGGAAAGTCCCACCTTCCCGTAACAATGATGCCCCTGCTGGGTAAAACCCGGCTCCCGGGGGTGCCGGTCGCTCATACGCAAATGTAACCAAGGTTAAGGATATCTCCTCTTTGGTTCAAGAAGTAAACAAAGTCCCCATTATTCTGGTTGGTTGGTTGGTTGGTTACTTGAGGTTTACTGGCACAAGAGCCTTCATAGGCTATGCTGCGCCAAACGATGATAACCCAAAAAGCATATAAAAATTTAAAACTATTTTTAAAACAGACATATAAATGACGTTTAAAATCTGAACTGATGAAGACAAAAAGACATATTTTTAAGTAAATTCAGAAATAAAAAACTAAAACAAGGACAGAATACACAAAACGAAGATAAAACCACTATATTAGAGAGATAAAACCAATTTCATGTAAAAAGGGGAACAAATTAGGATGAGGTATATCCCCAAGTAATTCAGTCAAAGATGGATAAAAGTTATTAAAATGTTTAAAACGAGTTTGGTTAAAATTTGGGCATTTACACAGGATATGAAACACTGTCTGGCTGATATTGCAGTTAATACATATAGGCGCTGGTTCGCGACAAAGAAGGTGTTTGTGTGTGAACCTGGTATGACCGATGCGAAGACGGGCTATGACGACTTGTTTCCTTCGCTTAATATCAAAGGATTTGAAACCTTTTGTGAAGGGCTGGATAGAGTGCAATTTGTTTTGCACCTCTCCATCCCAGTCACGCTGCCAATTGATGTTAAGACAATCTTTTATGCATTTTTTTATGTCGTCAAAGGGAACCAGGTCTTCGCCATGGACACTTGCAGCCTTAGCAGCTGTATCTGCTGCTTCATTGCCAGCAATACCAACATGACCAGGTATCCAACAGAAGATAAGTTTAAAATTATTTTGTTTTAGGCTATGGTATAACTGAAAAGATTGAACGACAAAAGGGTGACTAGTATTGCTGCAGTTTGAAAGAGCATCCAGAGAACTTTTCGAATCTGTGTAAATTATCCACTTTTTGTGATTTGATTGGGCTATTGTTTGGAGTGAGGTGGCTATGGCTTTGATTTCAGAAGTAAAGACTGAGCAGGAAGTATTCAGTTGTTGTGAAATAGTATTACCGTCAATTACTGCCGCGAAGCCAACGCGATTATTTGATTTAGACCCGTCAGTAAAGATTTCTTTATATGAGGAATATTTTTGTTTTACTTCAGAGTAGATTTGTTGGTATACCAAGTCTGCAGTAGTATCTTTTTGAAAATTACAGAAATCATAAATAATAGTAATGTTACTTTTGTTCCAAGGTTCAACAGGTTCTGTTGCATCGGGTAAATCAAAATCAGTAAGCTGTAAGGTGTTGATCGCCTGTCTCATTCGAATCCCAAATGTTGGGGTGACCGAAGGACGGCGCAGAAATAAATCAGTATATGATGGATGGAAGATATGTAAATGCAAAGGATGGTTTTGGTTTGGCTTAATTTTAAAATAAAAATCTAGAGAAAGCTTTAGACGTCTATAGTGCAGAGAAGGTTCATGTGCTAAGATATGTAAGCTTTGAATAGGCGAGGTTCTGAATGCCCCTGTGCAGATGCGCAGTGCGAGATTATGTATTGGAGCGAGGATCTTTAAATAACTTTTAGCTGCAGAGCCATAGATTTGACAACCATAATCAATTTTTGAGCGTATCAGAGCCCTGTAAATTCTTAGCATGGACTCTGTATCAGCACCCCAAGAAGTGTTTGCTAAGACTTTAAGAATATTCAGTTTCAATGAGCATTTTTTTCTTAACTCTCGTAGGTGTGGCAAAAATTTAAGTTTATTGTCGAGTATGATTCCAAGAAATTTCCCTTCAGTTTTTACAGATATTGGTTGGTTGTTAATAAGAAGGTCCGGATCAGGATGGAGACCTCTTTTACGGCAGAAATGAATGCAGAAAGTTTTTTGGGGGGAGAAGGAAAAACCATTCTCCTCCGCCCATTGGGAGACTTTATTAATAGCTATTTGAAGCTGTCTTTCAATGATACTCATGTTCGATGACGAAAAAGATATTTGGAAATCATCAACGAACATAGTACCTTTGACAGCGGGGGCAATTGTTCGTGTAAGCTGTTGATTGCTATAATGAAAAGAGTAACGCTCAACACACTTCCTTGGGGTACACCTTCTTCTTGGATGAAGGTATCCGACAGGACAGATTTGACTCGTACACGAAAAGATCGGTGTTTAAGAAAATTGGAGATAAAGATTGGTAGGTTACCTCGCAACCCATACTCGTGCAGAGTTTTGAGGATCCCATATCTCCAGGTACGGTCATATGCCTTTTCAATGTCGAAGAATACGCTCACGAGATGTTTTCGTTTAAGAAATGCTTCTCTAATTGATGTTTCAAGAAGCAGCAAGTTGTCAATTGTGCTCCTGCCGCGCCTGAATCCACTCTGAAAGGAAGATAGGAGATGATTGGCCTCCAGAATGAAAGTCAGTCTGGCGTTAACCATCCGCTCCATCAATTTACAGAGGCAACTTGTTAGAGCTATAGGTCTATAGCTTTCGGGTTGATTGGGTGGTTTGCTCGGTTTCAGTAATGGTATTATTGTTGCTTGAGTCCAGATTGTTGGAAAACTATGTTCATTCCAAATTCTATTAAAAAGATGTAGTATATTAGCTTAAGAAGTTTTACTTAAGTTTTTCAACATGCTGTTATGTATTTTGTCCGGCCGAGGTGAAGTATTGCGAGTTTTTTCCAAAGCTGTAACAAGTTCTTTAAAAGTAAAATTTTGATTATATGTATTTAAAATAGTTGAGTTAAAATTAAGGATTTTACATTCCTTAAGGGATTTAAAAGCTAAAAATTTTGAGCTATAATTGACTGCACTGGAGACTTCTGCCAAATGAGTCCCCAAGCAGTCTGCCACCCCTTTAAGGTCGGATATTGTTTGACCATTTTTCTCAAGTATGGGAACACAAGAAGTTTGATAATTACTAACGATTTTTTTAATTTTGCCCCAAACGGTCTTGAATGGGGTGTACGTCGTGATTGTGCTGACATATGTTTGCCACGAGTCCCGCTGGCTTCTTCGCCGAATCCTCCGAGCTTCAGCACGAGCTCTCTTCAGTGCCACAAGATTTTGCGTGGACGGATAGCGACGAAATGTGCTCCATGCTTTCTTTTGTCTTTTATAAGCTGCCTGACAATCAGAATTCCACCAAGGTTTAGGAAATTTAATCCTGCCCTTAGTGGTTCTTGGTATAGCAGCGTTCGCTGCATTCAAAATAGTGTCGGTTACTCGTCTTACCGCTTCATCAATGTCAGTATCATTCACAACTTCGAATGTTATTTCTGCCAACTGGGTAAATGTTGCCCAATCGGCTCGATCAAGGCGGAAACGGGATTGCTGCTGCATTTGATAGCTGCTGCGTCCAGTAAATGTTATCTTGATCGGAAAGTGGCCACTGGTGTAGAGTCCACCTTCAACATGGAAATCCCACAGTGGCAGAACAGAAGGTGAGCATACTGCAAGATCGATGGCATGGTAAGTCTGCGTCGGAAGGTGGAAATAAGTGTTTTCACCATTGTTCAGTACGCATAGATCATTGTCATTTAAAGAGTCTTCTATTATCAATCCTCTACTGTTGGTGTCTGGACTCCCCCAGAGAGGATTGTGGCCATTGAAATCCCCCAAGATGAGAAATGGGGGTGGGAGTTGATCTATCAATGTCTGCAGTTCCACGCTTCTCAAGTCATAAGAAGGTGGAATGTACACAGAGCACACTGTGACCAGAGAGTGAAGGTGAACACGCGCAGCTACTGCCTGGAGGGACGTGTTGATATTGAGCTGGCTAGATGCATAATCATTAGAGATTAGCATCGCCACTCCACCACAACGACGGTCTCCTGTCAAGCAGTCCTTGCGGTATATTTCAAAACCTTTCAATCTCGGTCGATCAGCAGGTGACAAGAATGTTTCTTGCAGACAGAAAATGGCCGGTTGGTGAATTTCGACAAGATCTTTGACGTCCGTGACATTATACGAGTAACTCTGACAATTCCACGAAAGGATGCACAGGGCCATGAAGGAAAAGGAAGAGAAAAAAGGCCAAAGGAAAGAGAGACAGCTCATTTTGCAGAGACGTCCGTCCATCCTTCATCTTCGGATGGCGGGAGTTCTTCAAATTCAACATCCTCAACCTCCCCATGAGAAGGAGCAAGTTCCTCGTGCAGAGATTTCGTCAGTGTATTTTTCTTGCCAGAATACAAGAAATCCTCTTTTTTAAATTGAAAAATTTGAGGGGGCCTTTGTTTAGAGGGAACCCCCATTTTAGCGCGCATTTGAATAAGTTTCTTTTTTGCTGCAGTTTGTTTCGTTTTTTTAAGATTTACAGGGTTTGCAGTTTGAGTTTTATCAGTATTATCTTTAACAACTTGTTCTTGTGTGTTTAAATTTATTTGTTTTGAAGCGGCATTAGAGCTATTATTTTGTTTAATTGGCGACTTGGTTGCGTTAACTGTTTTAGATTTGGCAGCGGTTTCATTTTGGCTAGTTGTTTGTATGCTAACAGATTTTAATACTTTTTTAACTGATGCAGCATATGAAAGACCTGCAGTAGGTGTGCGAGAATCAACTAGTTTCCTAGCTTCTGGATAAGATATTTTCTGCGTTGTTTTGACCACTTGAATTTCTTTCTCTGAGAGCCATTTCGAGCATTTCCTGGAGTATGATGGATGATCTCCTTTACAGTTGACGCATTTGTAGTTTTTAGTACATTCATTGCTGTCGTGGCCCGCCTCAGCACATCTGGCACATGTATCTGTACCACGGCACGAAAGCTTTGAATGACCGAACCGCTGGCATTTGAAACACCGGAGCGGATTCGGTACATAAGGTCTAACTGGGCAGGAAAGATAGCCCGCTTTAACACGTGGAGGAAGATCTGGTTTACTAAAGGTCAAAATGACATGTTTAGTTGGCGCTACCTCGCCATCACGCTTGATGGTAATTCTCTTCACTCCAGTGACGTACTGATCTTGCATCTCCTCCAGTATTTCCTTCTCAGACGTATATAGAAGGTCTGGCTCTGAAATTACTCCTCTCGAAAAATTTAACGTAGAGTGTGGTGTTACTGTGACTAGAAAAGAGCCTATTTGTTTTACGGAAAGAA
Organism: Uloborus plumipes; assembly: GCA_038373865.1. NCBI lineage: Eukaryota > Metazoa > Arthropoda > Arachnida > Araneae > Uloboridae > Uloborus > Uloborus plumipes. Next base: position 34,486 of record JAXGGA010006183.1, read on the forward strand.
TGGATTTAATTTGTTTTGAATCTTTGATTTCAACCAAGAGTTCGCCGTTTTTTAATTTTTTGACCGATTGAAACTCTCCTATTAAATGTATTAATGCTTTATTGATAAGGAAAGGGGAAACTTTAGTGAAATTAACTGTTGGATCGGTACGTTTAATGATAAAAAACTTTGCAGCAAAATTCATATTAATCTGACGCTCCCCACTAGGGGGAGAAGAGTTTTTGTTTTCTGTATCCATGAGCGGACCGGAGAACTGGGGGAAAAGTGGGGTCGAGCCCCTGCGTAGCCCCCCTACACAGGGGTAAGGCTGCATACGACAGGGTTCGCCAGCTAGCCCTGAAGCCTCCCGTAAGAGATACCGCTTGGCCCCGGTACCACGCAGCCATCGGCACGGTTGACACACCTTGGCTTGGGATTGTTCCGAAATTTGGTAAGTGTGATGAGGGAAGGAGGGAGAAAAAATCCCTACCCGCCGAACTTCGGTTTGAGCAACTGGGGGTCACTACTCCGCCAAGAGCTCGCCCCGAACACACCACACCGCAAGCCCCCCCACCACGACAAGGTAAACGGACAACGGGTGGGGCCATTATTCTGGATGGGGTTTGCAGCAACATTCAGAGCTTCTCAACCTCAGAGCTCATTTCAACCTCTCTGAGCTTCAAACTCTCAGCACCGCATTCCGTCATGGCTAGGCCCCTTACTTTGGCTTCTTGGAATGCGGCTGGCCTCGCTCACAAAATGGGCGAGGTTAGCACTTTTGTGGCTGACTTGTCTCCTGATATCTTTTGTATTCAGGAGACCCACTTTGGGGGGTCTGAAAACATCTGGCTCCCCAATTACAATTACTATAAGAAAAACCGCAACAGTAGGGGCGGCGGTACCCTGATTTTCATTAAATCCAATATCCCCCACTATGAAATTATTATAGACACAGAGGAGCTTGAAAACTGCTCGATTGTTGCCACCATCCAGAACGAGGACTTTTTAATTTCCTCGGCCTACCTCCCCCCCACCAAAACTTTCCTCCCTGCAGATTTTAATAAATTGCTCAACTTTAAGCACAAAGCTATCGTCATGGGCGATCTCAATGCTAGGCATTCCCTTTGGAGTAACGGGAGATCCAATAGCAAGGGGAAAGCCCTCTTTGACTTTTTTATGGAAAAGGATCTCATTCTGTATTATCCTGACTCCCCAACCCATTTCTCAAGTACTATTAATACGACTCTGGACCTTGCAATTGCAAAGAACATCCTAGATAGCTTCGAAATCACCTCGCTCACGGAGCTCAACTCCGATCACAATCCTATCTGGCTGGAGTTGAGCCTCGGAGCGAGGTTACTCAAGCCTACTATTGCTACGGTCACAACGCATTGAGATCATTTCACGATGTTCGTCAACCAACAGGTCAGGGGTAATCCCCAAATTAAATCCACTGCCGATATCGAGAAAGAAATTTCTCACCTGACTAAAGTTATTCAAAACGCAGTTGAAAGGTCGAAAGTGACGAAAATAGTCAACTGCTTCCCCCTCAGGCTCCCTAGGGAGATCACCGACCTAATCAAACAGAAAAACAGTCTCAAGACTACCTGGCAACGCACTAAAGACCCACGCCTAAAATCTGAAATAAACAGATTACAAGCTATTATCAAGCGCAAGGTCAAAACCCATAAGAACGAAAAGTTTATGGACAAATTAGAAAGCCTCAATGAGGAAACCAGAGGCATCTACCGTATGGCTAAATCACTGTCCAACAGAAGGACAGAGATGCCCCCCATCCATGCCGCCGTTGGTCACTTGGTCTTCTCGGAGAATGATAAGGCAGAGGCCATTGCTGACTCGCTTGAAAATCAGTTCCAACTTAACGCTCATGCGTACAACGAAGAGGTTATCCGTACAGTTAATCGCACAGTGGCGAATGTTTTCGACCATAACCTGTCCACAGCCACTCCCCCAATTTTCTCCCCGTTCCATATCATGCTTATCATTATGGGACTTAAGGTCAGGAAGGCCCCAGGTGATGATGGCATCACGACCCTGCACCTCAAACATCTCCCTCTAAAAGTAGTTGCCAACCTGACCAAGATCATTAATTCCATTTTCCGTTTCGGCTATTTCCCCGAGTGCTGGAAAAATGCCATTGTTGTCCTAATCCTCAAGAAGGACTCAAACGCCATGTTCCCCCAAAATTACAGACCAATAAGTCTTCTTAGGACCCTCGCTAAGATCACTGAAAAACTTATCAGAGTCCAACTTGAATCCCATGCGGCACAGCACAAGATCATTCCCGACTTCCAATTTGGCTTCAGGAGTAAACACTCCACTACCCATCAGCTCCTGCGGATAACAAATCAGATTACCAAAGCCAGGGTCAGCAAGAGGGCTGCAATGGCCATCTACTTTGACATCGAGAAGGCCTTCGACCGCGTGTGGCATGAGGGGTTACTCTACAAACTAATCAAACTCAAGTTTCCAGACCACCTAATTCACATCGTTGCAAACTTCCTAAACTCTAGAACCTTTCAGGTTAGAGTGGGAAATTCTTTGTCGAGCGGAAAGTCAATACAGGCTGGGGTCCCTCAGGGAAGTGTTATCAGCCCCCTCCTGTATTGTCTTTTCACTCACGATTTTCCAACGTACGAACACACCTTCAGCTGCCTCTTTGCAGACGACACGGCAGTACTAGCTATACATCCCAGTGCAAAGTTTGCCAGGTTCCACGTGCAAAAGCATGTGGACCTTATCTCCAGTTACTTCAATGACTGGAGAATTTCCATTAATACCAAGAAAACAAAGCTTGTTATGCATGTCAATAACAGGTCAACGTTGCCAAGGACTATTGTCTTAAATGACGAGACTATTAAGTACTCCACCGAAGTCACCTACCTAGGTGTTACTTTCGACAGTCAGTCCAACTTTGGACGCCACGTGAAAAACATTCATAAAAGGGCAACGAAGAAAATCGCCCTACTACGCTGCCTTGCAAATAAACGACGTGGACTAACTTTAGGTAATAAAGTCCGTCTGTACAAATCAATTATTCGCCCTACAATGGACTATGCAGTACCGGTATGGGGGCATGCAGCCAAAACCAACATGGAGAAACTCCAAATTCTGCAAAACAAATACCTTCGGGGAATTACAGGGAATATCTGGTTTATCCGGAATGATACCCTGCACAATGACCTGAAGGTAAGCTATTTTGCCCCCCATATCCGGAAACTGGCTAAGAACTTTTACTCCAACATCTGCTCTCACCAAACAAATTGGTGAGAAAACAGAAACGTTTTATCAAACGTAACCCCAACTCATCGTTCCCGTCCGATACCAGGACGTTACCTATGAACTTCACCTCAAGCACGACAAGTGCTGGTGGCCGCCGCAGAACCCGTAGGGCTGCGCCTGTTCCCCCCACCTAACGACGGAGCACGTCTTTCAGCTCTCACGCTCCTTGAGCGTTGAACTCTGCTCCCATCTTACCCCTTTTAAGGGTATCGTCTGAACACCTGCATGGTGTCTGCCAATTGTGTACATTTTGTAAATACTGTTCTAATTTTGCACTTTCATTCATATGTTATCCCATCTCTTCATTGTACCCATTTTTCTGGGTACTGTACAGTTGTATATATGTAAATATCAGTGGCCCTGAAAAGACTCCTTTTTTTTTATTATTTTGCTGTTACTCCCTTCATACCTTTACTCTCCTCCTTCTCTCCTGTTTCCTGACTAAATCAGAATCATGTTTCTATCGTCCATACCGAGAAAAAGGCCTTCGGCCTGCTCGATTTCTTATACCATAGTAGTAGTAGTACAAGGGTCTTCACTATTTTCCTCTATGTCTTGCTGTATGTGTGTCCCCATGTGTTGTATTAAAGTTGTTTATGTTCAACTGTCTGTTCTCTGCTACACTCGATTCACATGACCTATCAACAGCAGAGCGTGGTTCTGAGTTTCACCCAGCTGCTAAATCACTGCTGTAGCGGAAGAACATGGGGGACGAGATAAAGTATTCTGTTGATCCCTTTGACGGAAGGAATTTCTCTCTGTGGAGCAGGAGAATGGAAGCTGTTTTTGCGGCAAAGAACTTAGAGGATTATTTGACGCGTGAAGCGGAGCTACAAAAGATAATGAAGTTGTAGCGAGTAAGAAGGCCTATGCCTTGATGGTATCTTTTCTCAGTGATAAAGTTTTGGTTTCACTTTCTGAAGAAAAGACTTGTGCTGAAATAGTTGCGAATTTAAAATCAATATATGTTCGAGAAGGAGCCGTGAGTCAGATTTTAGTTAGAAAGAGACTTTCAACTCTAAAAATGAAAAAGGAATCGTCAATGCAGGAGCATATTGACGAAGTGAACAGACTCGTTACCCAATTAAAGTCATGTGGTGTAAAAGTGAGTGACATGGACAGTATTGTTTATCTTTTGATGTCCCTTCCTGCAGAGTATGACTCATCAAAGTCAGCAATAGAAAACCAACCTTCGGAGAATTTGACACTAGAGTTTGTGTGCGGTCGTCTTCTCGATGCTGAAGCGCTGATGAAGAATCGTCGGGTCTCGGAACCTAAACATTGGAAGCCGAAGTCATCAAATGGCGCGGCCTTTTCTACAAATCATCGCAGTGTTGTGTGCCACAAGTGTCGCAAAACTGGACATATTGCAAAATTCTGCAGAAGTAACGTGATCTGCTACCAGTGCGGAAAAAAAGGGCATTTTAAAAAGAACTGTACAGCCCAAACTGGAAATAATACTTCGTCGAAAGATGAAGCAGCTGCAGTGACTTTCGTTGTGGGCGAAATAGAGCCTAAAAGTTTTATAGTAGATAGCGGCTCGACTTCTCACATGTCTGCTCCTCGTGAGTGGTTTGAAGAGTTTAAGCCCTCTTCAGGAACTGTGTCATGTGCTGACAAATCCAGTAAGCTAGAAGTAAAAGGAATAGGAACTATTCGCAGTGTGTTAGGTAATGACGGACAAGAAGTCTTGCTTAAAGACGTGCTTTATGTCCCCGAACTGAATGGAAATCTCATTTCTGTGAAACAGATCCAGAAAGCTGGATATACTATAAGCTTTCGAAATGATGAAGCAGTAGTTGAAAATGGAAATATACGCTTTGTGTTGTGTAAACTAAATTCAAAAGGCCAATGCGCCAGTGACTTTGTTCCCATCATTTCAAATTTCTTTGCTGCCGAAAAGGAAGAAGCTGTGCTGTGGCATCGCAGGTTAGGACACTCCGGAAACCATATTATGAATAAATTAGGATTACCAACAAATGACGAGTTTTGTGAAAACTGCACTTTGGCGAAACAAGCAGCAAATCCCGTAGGAAAAGGAAATCGTAAAAGAGAAAAAGGTCCCATGTTGACAATACATTCCGATGTGTGTGGTCCCGTTAGCCCACAAACTCCAGCGGGAGAAAGGTATGTTCTAACCTTAGTAGATGATTATTCCCGTTTTTGTGAAGTTCGTCTTCTTAAAAAGAAAAGTGATGTTCCAATAGAATTTAATAAATTTTTGAAATTGAATCCAACTGTTCGAAAAATTCGCTGTGATAATGCCCAAGAATATGTTTCTGGTGAACTTAAATCAATAGCTAACAAATATGGTATAACAATAGATCCCTGTCCGCCATACAGTCATGAATTGAATGGCGTTTCGGAGAGATTGAACAGAACACTCTTTGATAAAGCCCGTGCACTTTTGTATGATGCAAATTTGCCAAAGAATTGTTGGGGATATGCCATTCAAGTTGCTGTGTTTATTCACAATAGAATCCCCAGTTCAAGCATCAATGATTTATCACCTTACGAAATGAAATATTCTCAGAAACCAGATTTAAATCAAATTAAATTATTTGGTTGTGATGCTTATGTTAAAATTCCCGATGTCCGAAGACAAAGATTAGACCCGAAGTCTAAACGAATGATTTTCGTTGGATATTTAAACATGGGATACCGACTAATGGATCCTGATACAAAGAGAGTAATTGTGTCCCGCAATGTTCGCTTTAATGAAAATAAAGTTTATGTAGAAGATAGAAGTGTTCCACCAGATGCCCCACAGAAAGAAGAAAAGGACGAGGAGAAATGCGAGTCCAAAGTAAACAAAGAGTTAGGAGAAAACAAAACTAGTGAACCTCCATCGGAGAACCCCTTATCAGCCCCTCGCCGGTCTGAAAGAGAAAGTAAGAAACCAGAACGGTATCAAGCAATGTTCACCCACGGTTGGTTCACCACAGAAGAGGCAATGACATTTAACGACATCTCAAAACTGCCGGAAGAAGAGCAAGCCCAGTGGAAAGTCGCGATGGGGGAAGAAATACGCTCGATGGAGATAAACAACGTCTGGGAACTGGTAGATCTCCCTGATAACGCGACCCCTATTACATGCAAGTGGGTGTTTAAGAAGAAAAGAGACGGAACTCAAAAGGCCCGGCTTGTCGCTAGGGGGTTCCAGCAGACCGACTACCCCCAAACGTACAGCCCAACCCTTGGTATGCCATGTTTACGTTTAGTTTTAGTTTCGGTTCTTCAAGAAGATCTGAAGGCCTATGTGATGGATGTAAAGACTGCGTTTCTGAATGGTGAGTTACAAGAAATTGTTTTTATGAAACAACCTCAAGGGTTTAATGACTTATCAGGCAGAGTGTGTAAATTGAATAAAAGCTAGTACGGATTAAAGCAAGCTCCTAGGCGGTGGTTTCTCAGATTTTTGGAATTTATGTTAAAGATTAATTTTAAGCAACTAAATTCAGAACCGTGCATTTTTATCAGAGTAGTTAATGGAAGAAAAATAATTATTTGTTTATATGTAGATGACAGTTTGATTGCTGGCTCAGATGAAACGGAAATAATGATTATTATAAAACTACTGCAAGATGAATTTCAAATGTGAACTTGAACCCGCGGTTGAATTTTTAGGTATCCGTTTGCAGTTTACGTCAACAAAACTAATGTTAGATCAAAATGATTATATACTTAAAGTTTTGAAGAGATTTAACATGAGTTATTGCAAACCGTGTTCAACGCCAATGGAAGCAAAATCAACTCCAGCGGACTTTGAGGAAGCAACTGTCTTTAAAGGACCTTACCGTGAATTAGTTGGATCTTTACTGTATCTTGCCGTGACAACAAGACCCGATATATTGTTCGCTGTGAACTGCCTCAGCCAATTGCAGGAGAATCCAACAGAATCAGCTTGGAATGATTTGAAAAGAATTTTAAGATACTTGAAAGGTACTTTGAACTATAAAATTGTGTATAATAAGTGTTATGACTCTAAAGTTGATTTATCATTATATGTTGATTCAGATTGGGCATCAGATTCACGTGATCGTAAATCAATATCAGGTTATGTAATTTTTTATAAAAAGTGTCCAATTTTGTGAAGCGTAAAGAAACAAAGTTCTATAGCTGTTTCTTCTACTGAAGCTGAAATACTAGCCATTGGTAAGTCTTCGTTAGAACTCGTGTACTACAGTCGAACCCCTCTATAGCGAACCCGGGATATAGCGATCCCTCGGTTGTAGCGAACTTTTTATTTGGTCCGAACTGAAACTCTATGTCATTAATACAATTTCATACGCTTATAGCGATCCAGAAACGCGGGAAAATCGGCTATAGCGATCCTAAAATGTCTGGAAATTTCAAGTTTTTCTTTGCACGTGTCCCAGTGACATTCTTTAGCAATTGTTCTCTCAGCAAACACCACACCACTTTCCACAATGGTTACCCCTTCTTCTTGGAAATGACAGTTCGAACCACATTCCTCCTTTATTGTTCCTTTGAAGAGCAGCTGCTTCTTCGAGAGAGGGGGAGGGGCGATCCGGTTTTCAAGCTCCCTCAATTTTCAACTGGTTCTCTGGTCGAAGGACAAGATTATTGTCACTCCTGTTGCTCTCATTTTCAGTTTCCTGTCCGGTGTGGATAATCTCATCATGGCTAACAAACGAAAAGCATTCTCTGTGGAGGAAAAGGTGCAGTTTATTAGAAAATTAGAAAGTGGGGAAACTCAATCCTCACTTTGTAACAAATTTTCCCTCTCAAAGTCAACTGTTGCCACCATATGGAAGAATCGGGAGGCCATAGTTTCTGCATATGAAAGAAACATTAACGGGTGCAAGAAGTTGCGAAAGGCAGAAAGGCAAAATGTAGACGAAGCGTTATTCAAATGGTTCACTCTACAGAGGAGCAGAAATCTGCCTATTACAGGAGCCATTCTGCAAGCAAAAGCAAACGAATTTGCCGAACTTTTTGAAGAAAAAGGCTTTGTTTGTTCCAACGGGTGGTTGGATAGATTTAAGAAGCGGCACAACATAACGAGTGGAAAAGTTGTTGGAGAAGCGGCTAGTGTGTGCTCATCTGATGTAAAGGATTGGATGGAAAATGTCTGGCCGGACATTGTTCGAGATTATGACGAAAAGGATATTTTTAACGCCGACGAAGCCGGCTTATTTTACAAGTTGACTCCAAATCAGACCTTAAAACTAAAAGGTAAAAAATGTGTCGGCGGAAAACACTCCAACATTCGGATCACCATTCTTGTTTGTGCCAACATGACTGGCTCTGAGAAACGAAAGTTGATGGTTATCGGAAAATCGAGCAAACCAAGGTGTTTTAAGAATGTAAAGAAACTCCCTGTAGAATATAAATCTAACAAAAAATCTTGGATGACTGCTGACTTCTTCCAGGAGTATCTTCTACAATGGGATAAGGAACTGTCCCAAAAAAAAAGAAAAATTGCTGTGCTGATTGATAATTGTTCCGCACACGTTGAACCAAGGAACTTGAACTGGATTAAAGTAGTTTTTCTCCCACCCAACACGACTTCAGTAATGCAACCGATGGACCAGGGAGTAATCCGTAGCCTCAAGTCTCATTACCGGAAACAACTTATCTTGCGCATTTTGGAATGCTACGATAAAAACATGGAGTGCGACGTTTCCCTTCTTGATGCCATTGTTTTGGTTGACAAATCCTGGAGGATGGTGTCTGATTCAACTATCAGAAATTGTTTTCGTCATGCTGGACTCACGAAAACACAACACGATGAAGATGAGGGCAATGGTAAGGACGAGGATGATGATGACAATCTTCCCATTTCTAAGTGGCTGGAAAAACACGGAGTGCACGTTTTTTCTCAAAGTGAAATTGAACATTTCGAAACTTGCGACGACGATGTTGCTACATCTGGTGAAGTAAGTGATCGAGACATAGTATCAGAAGTAAGCGAAAGGCTGAACTCGACGGTTGTGGAGTCTGAAGAAAATTCTTCGGATATTGATGAAGAAACGGACTCAATTCAAGGACCATCCATTTCCGCTGCAAAGGCAGCTGTAAATGTATTGAACAATTTTTTTGCTACTGAAAACATTGACAAACATGTTGTGGATTCTTTTGCAGTAGTGGAGAAAAAAATTGAAGAGATGTATATAAAATCCAAAAGTTTTCAACCTAAAATAACGTCTTTCTTTCATAATGCGGATAAATAAAGAGAGGTAAAATTTAATTTGTTTATTATTGAGTAAAACATAGTTACTATTTATTTTTAATTCTTCCTTTTATTACCTTAACTACAAATGAAGTCATTGTGCAATTATGATGTTTATTTTCGTATCGTAAAACCGAGTTTCGACATTTTTTTAGAAAATCGGATGTAGCGAACCCCCGGTTATTGCGATCTCTCAATTCGGTCCGTTGAGGGTTCGTTATAGCGGGGTTTGACTGTAGTAACTTACCCAGTTGAAGTACTTGAAAGTAAATAAATCTTTCAACCTCAAGAAAGTTAATGTAAAATTTGTTAATGCAAATATTGAAACTGAACTTAATGTAAAAAATACTGATGTCAGATACTAAGAGAATTTTAAAAAATACTATTTACAACTATTTACAGGCGATTCTCTGTAAACTGGTAGTTGGCTGTCCGGACTGAGTATTTTAAAAATAATAAAGTAATAAAGTAATTATCGCTCTTATAACAAGTAAAGCATTAATACTTTGTGGCCCAATTGTATTTGGAGTGATAACAATTTAATTTTTTTTCCTAGAAATTATCTAAGTGCCAAAAACACAGTCCCCTGGCTGTCCCAATCCCAAAAAACCATGTCCGGACAGATTTCGTGTGAAAAATGACGAGTTTACAGAGAATCGCCCATAAATCAACCACGTTAATGAATCAAATCATTAAATTTAAAACAATTTTCAGCTTTATGGAATCAAAACTGTTTGGGACACTTGTAATTCATTAAACGGGATCTCTAGCATAAATATCAGTTGCCAACACATTCAGTTCTATATGCTATACGGGTGATTCTACGCTATTTGAATTCAGACGGCCAATGAAAAATCTTCATGTAAAACTGATTTTATTAATGTTTTTGTATGCTTAAGCATTACATATCATTATCTTTTATATAGACCACCCAATTAATTCACTACAATTATTTTATTTTAGCATTTTTAGCTGAAAATAGTCATAAATGTATACTCCCCTGGCCTGTTCAAATACTAGTTTTTATACAAGGGCGATTCTCTGTAAACTGGTAATTGGCTGTCCGGACCAAGTGTTTTAAAAATAATAAAGTGTAATAAAGTAATTATCGCTCTTAATACAAGTAAAACATTAATACTTTGTAGGCCAATTGTATTTGGAGCGATAACAATTTAATTTCTTTTTCTAGAAATTATCTAAGCACCAAAAACACAGTCCCCTGGCTGTCCCAATCCCATTGTCTAAATGTTAAAGGTAATATTTCAAAAAACCTAATAACACTACATAAATTTGGCAATTAATATTTAAAAATAGAATAATGAAGCTATATGTTTCTTATGAAATAAGGTATAATTACGTATTTCTAAAACTAATTGTAATGTAAATTCTGTCCGGAGATTTTTCAAACAGTCCCCTGCAACAAATTCAAAGCTGTAATACGAAAAATCTATAACTTTTGCAAATTCTTTTTGGCATGAAGTTTAAAGTAATCAGTGTGAAATTGCCGAGAACTTTGTTGAAACGGCAATTTGTTTAGTTCGAGAGCCACATTTGTGCTGAAAGTATGCGTCGTGATCGTTGCGAAAACAGTCCTCTGGGAAGTGATTTTATTAATGGCAATTAGCTTAATTATGAAACATATTAGTTATTATGTCCACGATTTATGCCTAAATTTATAGGTAGTCTTGTATCTAATTATGTTCCAATAGTTTTGCAGATATTACGCTACAAAGAGAAAAAATACAGCTACCTGGCACAGTCCCCTGCCTAGTTATACTAGGCAGGGGAGTAACCCCCTATCGTGATTGATCAGAAAAACACAAACTTCAATTGGCCCTCTATCAAACCAAAGTAATAGATTCATTTTCTGAACAATAGTATTATAATTATACGAGCATTTCAAAAAACTATGCCCGGACAGATTTCGTGTGAAAAATGACGAGTTTACAGAGAATCGCCCACAAACATGTGCGACGTTCAATTTTTGCTAACTTGACATAATGTTTTTCGCCATAATCATGCACTTACATTAACAGAGAAACATATTTCATCAGTAAACTTTGAAAAAATATTTATTATTATTTTAAAAAAATACACTTTTCAACGGGCCATATCAACAGTGTCACCCTCACCTGGCGAACTTCAAAGACTGAAATTTCGCATAAAAAATGCATAAGGATGATGTTGATTGCGAATAACCAGTGTAATACTCAGTAAAGTTAAAAGCAAGCTAAGAGGTTTTAAGAAAATTCGAATATTATTGCATCGGTTCTCGTTGAAATTGCCTAAAAGCGTACGGGGCCAGTCGCTGTAGTATTTCCCCTGGTAAGTATAACTTTTTATATTTCATTGTTACATAAGTGAGCGTATGTATAATGTAATGCTTATTGTGTGCAGACATCACGGTTTACGTGAAGTTTTGGTAAGAAGAACGCATGATGTTGTTTTTATAGGTAATGTGTGATTTTGTCACTTCTCTGGCGTCACTCCCCTGGCAGTTTTGTTCCAAAAAAGGGTAAATATACATTGAAACTGTGTTATAAGCATAATTAATTTTATTTTAAATCTTAATTACTCCTGTGAAAGCAATTTGAATGAACGTAAATAATGCGGGAAGTATTTTTATTTCGGATCTGCGATGCGACTTGTATGCAACGTGTCGTGTTTTCAAGATTGATTTTTTTTATTTTATTACAACGTGAAAATTTTTGAATACAGGTCTAATAGAAATGAGTCCATACTATGATTTTACACCGAAAAATAAGTAAAATAATAGTAAATCAAACCAGAATTCTGCCAATAGTGTCACTCCCCTGGTAAAGCATTTTCCCCTGGAATCGATAAACCCCCCAAAAATTGAAATTTCGTCTGGCCCTTACCACTACAATCATAAAAATAGCGGCTACTAGTGATATAATGAGTGTGAAATTAAACAGATTATTTTTTCTTTGGGGACACAAAAAACGCATTGACCGTAGAATCACCCATACAGCTTCATACGTCAGCCAGTATGAATCACGTTTGCTCTACAGTTTTGAATTGATAAAGTAGCTGATTCAGCTCAGTTATTCTTTCTATGTTGGTTTTATTACTTAAGATGAATTGTATTCGTACATATAATGCTGTAGTTAATCAGTGGGATTCAGTGACCCATTTGCATGCTTGATTACATGCTCTGGAGCAATTTAGGCAGGCCGTTTGTCTATCAAAGAGTTACAAAAACATCTTATCATGGGCTTTTATTGGCCCTATATTGTTCGTTTTCGGACTTTGCACCTGGCAGCCACAAACGCGTCCATTTGAAAAGGGAGTGATAGGTTAAGGAGGTGCACTTCCCGATACTTTCAGTTTTTAATCGCTTGTTACTTTCTGATTAAATGTTACTTTGCATTCCCTCCCCCTCTTCTGTGAAAATCAGACGTGACTTGAGACATGAGCAAATTCGGGGGAAGTTGCACGATAAAATATCGCAGTAATCTTGGGGACCCTCACAAATAAAGCATATGGGTGATTCTACGGTCAATGCGTTTTTTGTGTCCCCAAAGAAAAAGTAATCTGTTTAATTTCACACTCATTATATCACTAGTAGCCGCTATTTTTATGATTGTAGTGGTAAGGGCTAGACGAAATTTCAATTTTTGGGGGGGTTTTCGATACCAGGGGAAAATACGTTGCCAGGAGAGTGACACTATTGGCAGAATTCTGGTTTGATTTACTATTATTTCCCCTATTTTTCGGTGTAAAATCATAGTATTGACTCATTTCTATAAGACCTGTATTCAAAAAAAATTTTCGCGTTGAAATAAAAATCAATCTTGAAAACACGACATGTTGCATACAAGTCGCACCGCAGATCCCAAATAAAAATACTTCCTGCATTATTTACGTTCATTCAAATTGCTTTCACAGGGGCAATAAAGATTAAAAATGAAATTAATTATGCTTACGACACAGTTTTAATGTATAGTTACACTTTTTTGGAGCAAAACTGCCAGGGGAGTGACGCCAGAGAAGAGACAAAATCACATATTACCTATAATAACAGCTTCACGCGTTCTTCTTACCAGAAATTCACGTAAACCGTGATGTCTGCACACAATAAGCATTACATTATACATACGCACACTTATGTAGCGATGAAATATCAAAAGTTATACTTACCAGGGGAAATACTACAGCGACTGGCGCAGTACGCTTTGAGGCACTTTCAACGAGAACCGATGCAATAATATTCGAATTTTTTTTTTAAACTCTTAGCTTGCTTTTAACTTTTCTCAGTATTACACTGGTTATTAGCAGTCAACACCATCCTTATGCACATATACGAAATTTCAGTCTCTGAAGTTCGCCAGGTGAGGGTGATACTGTTGATATGGCCCGTGGAAAAGTGTATTTTCTTTAAATAATAATAAATATATTTTCAATGTTTACTGATGAAATATGTATCTCTGTTAATGTAAGTGTATGATTATGGCAAAACACATTATGCCAAGTTAGCAAAAATTGAACGTCGAACACGTTTGTATAAAAACTAGTATTTGGACAGGCCAGGGGACTATACATTTATGACTATTTTCAGCTATAAATGCTAAAATAAAATAATTGTAGTGAATTAATTGGTCCGCCCATATAAAAGATTATAGTCTGTAATGCTTAAGTCTTTCTATGATACTCATGTTCGTCGATGAGAAAGAGATTTGAAAATCATCCACGAACATAGTACCCTTGACAGCGGGGGGCAGTTGTTCGATTAAGCTATTAATTGCAATAACGAAAAGAGTTACGCTCAACACACTTCCCTGGGGTACACCACCTTCTTGGATGAAGGTATCAGACAGAATAGACTTGACACGTACACGGAAAGTTCGGTATTTGAGAAAATTGGAGATAAATATAGGTAGGTTACCTCGTTACCCATACTCATGCAGAGTTTTGAGGATCCCATATCTCCAAGTACGGTCATATGCCTTTTCAATGTCAAAGAATACGCTCACAAGATGTTTACGTTTAAGAAATGCTTCTCTGATTGATGTTTCAAGAAGCAGCAAATTGTCTATAGTGCTCCTGCCGCGCCTGAATCCACTTTGATATGAGGACAGTAGATGATTTGACTCCAAAATGAAAATTAGTCGGGCGTTAACCATACGCTCCATCAGTTTACATAGGCAACTAGTAAGGGCTTCACATCACTTCACACTCTCCAGGGTCCCCCGTACCTACCACAGCTTCGTGGTTTAACCGGGATAGGGCCCTGAAGAGCGCTAACTAGTAAGGGCTATAGGTCTATAGCTTTCAGGTTGATTGGGTGGTTTATTTGGTTTCAGTAATGGTATTATTGTTGCTTGAGTCCAGATGGTCGGAAAACGTTGTTCAGTCCAAATTCTATAGAAAAGATGTAGTATATATTCTAAAGAGGGTTTACTTAGATTTTTCAGCATAATATTATGTATTTCATCAGGACCAGGTGAAGTATTGCGGGTTTTTTGCAAAGCTATTAGAAGTTCTTTAAAAGTAAAATCGGTATTATATGAGTCTAAAATGTTTGAATTAAAATTAAGGCCTTTTTTTTTCTTAAGCGATTTGAGAGCTAAAAACTTTGAATCATACTTGTCTGCTCTGGAGACTTCTGACAAATGTGTCCCCAAGCAGTCAGCCACCTCTTTGAGTTCAGATATTGTTTGACCATTTTTCTCAAGTATGGGAGCACAAAATGTTTGATAATTACCAACGATTTTTTTAATTTTGCCCCAAACGGTCTTGGACGGGATGGACATCGTGATTGTACTGACATATGTTTGCCACGAGTCCCGTTGGCTTTTTAGCCGAATCCTCCGAGCTTCAGCACGAGCTCGTTTGAGTGATACAAGATTTTGTGTGGTGGGATATCGACGAAATGTGTTCCATGCTTTTTTCTGTATTTTATAGGCTGCCTGGCAATCAGAGTTCCACCAAGGCTTCGGAAATTTAATTCTCCTCTTGGTGGTTCTTGGTATAGCAACTTTTGCTGCATTCAAGATAATGTCGGTTACTCGGCTTACAGCTACATCAATGTCAGTTTCGTTCACAACTTCAGATGTTATTTCTGCCAACTGGGTAAATGCTGCCCAATCAGCTCGATCAAGACGATAACGGGCTTGCTGCTGCTCATTGTAGCTGCAGCTTCCAGTAAATGTTAACTTGATCGGGAAGTGGCCACTGGTGTAGAAACCATTTTCCACCTCGAAATCCCAGTGTGGCAGAAGCGAAGGTGAGCATATTGACAAATCGATGGCATGGTAAGACTGCGAAGGAAGATGGAAATAAGTGTTTTCACCGTTATTAAGAACACAAAGATCATTGTCACAAATAAAATTTTCTATAATCAAACCTCTACTGTTGGAGTCTGGACTCCCCCAGAGAGGGTTGTGGCCATTGAAATCCCCCAAGATGATATAAGGGGGTACAAGTTGATCTATCAATGTCTGCAATTCCACACTTCTCAAATCATAAGAAGGTGGAATATACACAGAACAGACTGTGACCAGCGAGCGAAGGTGTACACGCGCAGCTACTGCCTGAAGGGATGTGTTGATATCGAGCTGGCTAGATGCGTAATCACTAGAGATTAGCATCGCCACTCCTCCACAACGACGATCACCTAATAAGCAGTCCTTGCGGTACATGTCGAACCCTTTTAGTTTCGGTCGGTCAACAGGCGACAAGAATGTTTCTTGCAGACAGAAAATGGCCGGTTGGTGACATTCGATAAGATCTTTGACGTCCGTGACATTATGCGAGTAACTCTGACAATTCCATGAAAGGATGCTCAGGGCCATGAATGAAAAGGAAAAGAAAAACGGCCAAAAGAAAGAGAGGCAGCTCATGAAGCAGGGACGTCTGTCCATCCCTCATCTTCCGATGACGGAAGCTCTTTAAACTCAACGTCATCTATTTCCTCGTGTGGGAAAATAACTTTCTCGCGAAGAGACTTCGTCAATTTTGTTTGCTTGGATGGTAGTAAGAAATCTTCTTTTTTGAAATTATGATACTGAGGGGGCCTCTGTTTAGAGGAAACCCCAACTTTTGCACGCGCTTTTATTATTTTCTTTTGTTCAACACATTTTTTGACATTTTGGGTGTTTGGTACTTTGGCAATTAGAAGTTCAGCAGGTTTTACATTTACAATTTGTGCTTCCTTATTTTCATTTAATTTTCTTGGAGAGGATTTTGCGGCATTGGGTTGTTTATTTTGAGACTTGGGTTTGCTATTTTGATCAGATTTTGTTTGGGTTTCTGCTTCTGTTAGTATGCTGGCTGATTTTAGGACCTTTTTAATCGTAGCGGCATAAGATATTCCTGTCGTGGGTGTTCTGGAATCAATAATCTGGAATCAATAATAAAATTTGATTCGTTGCGCTTGATAATAAAAAACTTTGGATTGCTCGACAACACATTCTGACGCTCCCCACTAGGGGGAGAAAGGTTTTTTTCTTTAGTATCCATAAACGGACCGGAGAACTGGGGGGAAAAAACGGGGTCGAGCCCCTGCGTAGCCCCTCTACACAGGGGTAAGGCTGCATACGACAGGGTTCGCCAGCTAGCCCTGAAGTCGACCGCTTGAGGCACCGCTTGTCCCCGGTACCATGCAGCCATCGGCACGGTCGCTGAACCTTGGCTTGGGTTTTGTTCCGAAATTTGGTAAGTGTGATGAGGGAAGGAAGGAGAAACAAATCCCTTCCCGCCGATATTCTGTTTGAGCAACTGGGGGTCACGACTCCGCCCAAGAACTCGCCCCGAACTCACCACACCGCAAGCCCCCCCACCACGACAAGGTAAACGGACAACGGGGGGGGTCTAGGCATCATTGACCTCAAGAACTAAGATGCAGAGCCATTGGGAGACTAGAGGCAGGACAAAGTCAAACAGAAGTGGCCAGATGGCTAAATGTGAGTCCTTCTGTGGTTCATAGACTTTTGAAGCCAAGTTTTAACCACAGGTTCGGCATCCAGGAGGTTCAGTCAAGGACGGTCAATAGCAACGACGGGCGCTGATGACCGATATTTGAGGTTATGTGCACGCAGGAGTAGATCTGTTACTCCGACTTGTCTCGGTTACTCCCTGGCTGCAGCCACCGGAAGGTTGGTGTCAACTTCTACCGTGCGTAGAAAGCTTCACAAAGATGATCTGTTTGCGAGACGACCAGTTATTTGTGTGCCGTTGTCATCACACCGTAGGAGGGACCGTTTGCAGTGGGCACGACAACATGTTCATTGGACGCATGACCAATGGAGGGTTGTATTCTTTACGGACGAGTCTAGATTTAGTCACGTCATTTGATATGGAGGGAACATGGAACCCGTTATCATCCTTCAAACATTCGCGAAAGAGATGCATACGGAAGAGGCAGTGTCTGTGTTTGGGGTGGCATCTCTTTGGGAGGACGCACAGACCTCCATGTCTTTCCCAGGGGAACTGTAAATGCTCAAATTTATAGGGATGTCATCCTTGATACTTATGTTTGCCCATACGCCGCGGCAATAGGTGATGCATTCCTGCTACAGGACGATAACGCAAGACCGCACCGAGCTCGCATCATAGACAATTATCTGGAACACGCTACAATTCTGCGCATGGAGTAGCCAGCTTGTTCCCCGGACTTGAATCCTGTCGAGCACTTTTGGGACTCTTTAGAGAGACGTATTGCTGCCCTCAACCCACCTCCTCAAACCCTTGCCACGCTTGCTACTGCTTTGCAAGATCAGTGGCTCTTGCTTCCTGTAAAATTGATAGACCGAATAATTGACAGCATCACGCATCGCTGTTCGTGCGGTGTTGCTGTTAGAGGGGATCATATACCATATTGAAGGTACTTCCCCAATATCAAACTGCCACCTCAAATTTGTTCATTTTGTACGTGCATTATTTTTTATAATACCATAATTGTCTGGTAATTTCTTTTTATGTTATTTTCTACCTTACTATGTGCTGTACAATGTGGCCAAGTTTCATAAAAATCTACAAGTAACTTCTTGAGTAATCGTCATTTTTGTGATTTTTCCTTAATTTTTGATAACCAGTGTATGATAAAGATCTGCTTCAGAAATGACACCGTGGGGAAAATTCAGGGTTAAATGCGGGGTAACCGTTACTAAAAATTGAGCCTAATTGTTTTATTGCTAGTATTGATTTTATTTGTTTCTGGTTTTTTATTTCCACCAGAAGTTCGCTAATACGTAACTTCTTTACGGATTGATATTCGCCAATTTGATGGGTTAAAGCTTTGTTAATGACAAAGGGCGATACTTTGCTTAGATCGGATTTAATTCTTTTTATTATAAAAAATTTCGCTGCGCTTGGCGTTGCTATCTGACGCTCCCCACAAGGGGGAGAAGAGTTTTTTTCGTTATTTGTGTCCACTTTGGATCGAAGAACTGAGGGGAAAAGGTGGGGTCTAGCCCCTGTGTAGCCCCCCTACACAGAGGTAAGGCTCTATACGATAATGTTCGCCAGCTAGCTCTGAAGTCTCCCGCTTGCGACACCGCTTGAGCCCGGTACCACGCAGCCATCGGCACGGTCGCCACACATTGGCTTGGGTTTTGTTCCGAAATTTGGTAAGTGTGGTGAGGGAAGGAAGGAGAAACAAATCCCTTCCCGCCGATATTCTGTTTGAGCAACTGGGGGTCACGACTCCGCCCAAGAGCTCCCCCCCCCCCCACCACAAGGTAAACGGACAACGGGGGTGGGGGGCCATTTTGCTTTGGAAGACTTGTTTTGTGTTGATTACACGTGTTCGGATCTTTTATTCATGAACGGACACCTGTTATCAGTCAGCTTGCCCTTCACACCCCTTTTCTTTTGTAAATATCTTTCACATCCGCCTTTATGCGCTCTATTGTAAGTGAATCGCATTTTCGGGTTTGGAATTCTCTCTCTCTTCATGTTTTCTACACCATAAAATTTCTAAGAATTGAACGTGTTTCAGATTCCTTTGCAATATATCACGTGACTAACGGGTACGTAAGAATAAGGGTTTTTGATGAGATTTTACCGGTCTCATTTCAGCATTTTATTTCACGAATCGACTCATTTCGACGATCTTATTTAGAGATTCCGCGCAAATTATTAACATCAGAAGCTGCGTTAGATTACTTCCACAGCCTGTCGGGCAGCAATGTTTATAAAAGGAAAGCCTATCAGATTTGGGGTACAAAATTTGGATGATATGCTCATCAAATGGATATCCATACAAGATGGAAATTTATTCTAGAAAACAGAATGGTGCTAAAGCAGATACACCACTTAGATCAAGAGTCGTCATGGACATGTTGTCTATTTTGGAACATCTTGAACAGCACGAGATATATTTTTTTCTTTTTTGACAAATTTTGCACATTATACAATTTGATGAATTAACTAACGTTTCTGAAGATAACAGCTGTTGGAACTATTCGAATAAATAGAATTGGAGATTGTCCTCCTCGATCAACTAAGAAGATGAAAAAACCAAGGAAAGTGTCAAGCAAGCCTTACCTCGACCACATCTTCCAGTTTTTAATAGATTTTTCTTATCTAGCTAAGCATTATCTTGTTCCATTCACCCAGAGACGTTGCGTGGTTTGCAAAAAGAACGTGGGAAAAAGCAGTGCATTGATTGTGAAAAGCGACTTCCTTCATCTTGTTTTCCCCGATACCATGTACAACAAGACAAAAAAGGTCATTCCAATGAGAAAAGTATAATGGTATGTAAATTAAACAAAGATATTGGGCATCATGGCAGCTGCACTCCATCCCCTGATTCTGTGGTAGAGGCGAATGAACTCGTCCAAGAAACTTAAATGGAATTAAAAGGAGGAAAAAAACGCCCGATTGAAGCATACACAGAGATGTGTGAAAAAGTCACAAAATATCCTGCTGCAGAGCAAATTGATATCGAAGATTATTTGCCTGCTTATAAAAAAATTCGTCGAGCCATCTACTAATCTTCAGAAGTTGTAGTATCTCCTATTACAGACCAATGCAATTTACCGACGGAATATACGAAAACATTAAGAGGAAGAAACTCGGAGTCGAACAGTGCATTCCGAGAAAGGAATGTTGATATTTCCCAGCACATTGGATATGGAAGTATTGTTCAAGTCTCCGGTTTGGATAGGGGACGGAACTTTTAAAATTTGCCCTCCCGGTTTCCAACTAGTATACAGTATTTTGGGGTACGGAAACTTTAGAAACGAAGCGGTTCCTTGCGTAATAGCAATTTTATCGGGAAAAAGTGCAGACATGTACCACAAGATGTTGTCCATAATACATAATGAACTCTGCAAATTTTTTCAAGTGCAGGAAATGTTTCAACATTTCTATGTGACTACGAAAGTGCTGTGTTGAAAACTGTTTCTGCAGTGTTACCTAAGGTCCGACTTCGTTGATGCTTATTCCACTTTTGTCAAGCCTTGGTTAGAAATATGAGTGGACTGAAATCTTATTTGAGCAGTGATAATGATGTAAGTGCGTGCTTTCGACGGCTGAAAAGTTTATCCCTCCTTCCAGAGATTTTAGTTGAATTTGCTTTTAAGTATGTTATTGTTCCAAGATTCAACGATTCAGAATTAAATGCAGATGATAATACAAAAAATGCAATTACATCTTTTGTAATGTATTTTCAGAATACTTGGATTTCAGGGGCTAATTTTCCAATTTCCTCTTGAAACCACTTCTCTATTGGTTGGTTGGTTTATTTGGATTTTGTGGCACAAGAGCCCTTATGGGCTATACTGCGCCAAACGATGGTTTACTTAAAAGATTTAACATCAATAAAAATGTAGAAATGTAAAATAGATCTTAGAATACGTTAAAACTTAAAACCAAATCATACATGTGTACGAAATGTAGAATTACTAAAATAAGGTTAAAACATTTAACTGTAAAGTTATTTGTCAAGTAGGTAAAAGAACAAATACGAACGAAAAACTGAGACATTCTATTGCGTCGGTCCTGTTTCCGACAAACAATAAATTAAAAAAGAGAAACCTATCTCCTGAAGAAAGGGTTAAGGATTTTGATGAGGTGTGTCTCCTAGCAACTCTTTTAATGACGGATGAAAATGATTAAAAATTTTTAAACGTATGTGATTAAAATTTGGGCAGATACTTAGAATATGGAGCACTGTCTGTGTTACATTACAGTTGTTGCATATCGGAGATGGTTCTCGGTATAAGATATATTTATGGGTGAACCTGGTATGGCCAATGCGAAGACGGTTTATTATAACTTGTTCCCTCCTAGTGCTCTTTAGATATCTGAAACCTTTCGTAGATGGCTGGATGGTTGGTTTGTTTGGATTTTTTGGCGCAAGAGCCTTATTAGGCTATACTGCGCCAAGCAATAGTTTTATTTAAAAGATGAAGAGATGTTAGCGAAGATCATCTCAAATACAATGGACATAAAACTTTTAAAATTTTAAAAACAGTTCAGTGCAAGACACATACAAAGCTTAAAATTTCAAATGTTAAGACGAAAGCAAGAATTGTCGAGCGATAGATTAAAAACAGAAATGCATAACAAACAAGATAACATATAAAACCAGAAACATTTAAACGAAACAAAGACGAAACCAACAAGATAACAGAGATAAAAACACTATATTAGAGTAAAAAAACCAACGTCATGTAAAAAGGGAAACAAATTAGGATGGGTTGTATCCCCAAGTAATTCCGTCAAAGACGGATAAAAATTATTAAAATATTTAAAACGAATATGTTTAAAATTTGGGCAGTTACATAAAATATGTAACACTGTCTGATTAACATTGCATGTGTTGCATAGTGGGGCTGGTTCATGACAAAGGAGGTATTTATGTGTGAATCTGGTATGGCCGATGCGAAGACGGGCTACTATTACTCGTTCCTTTCGCTTATTATTAAATGATTTAAAACCTTTTGTCGAGGGCTGAATGGCATGCAATTTATTTTGTGTTTCAGCGTCCCATTCATTCTGCCAATGTTTGTTAAGACTGTCTATAATACAGTTCTTGATGTCTTCAAAAGGAACAAGGTCTTCAGCATGGGCACTTGCAGCCTTGGCAGCTGTGTCGGCTGCATCATTCCCAGCAATACCTACATGACCAGGGATCCAACAAAATATTATTTTAAAATTTTTCTCTTTTAGACTGTGATATAGTTTGAAACATTGAAGAACTAAAGGATGGCTATTGCTGCTGCAGTTTATGATGGCATCTATTGAACTTTTTGAGTCACTGTATATTATCCAGTTTTTATTGTATGATTGGGTTATTGTTTGTAACGACGTGACTATAGCTTTAATTTCTGAAGTGAAGACTGAGCATGCAGTGTTTAGTTGTTGTGAAATGATTTGTCCATTAATTATTGCGGCAGAGCCAACGTGATCGTTAGACTTTGATCCGTCTGTGAAAATTTCATTATACTGAGAATACTTTTCTTTTACATTATAGTAGAGTTGTTGAAAAACTGAATCGGCTGTGGTGTCTTTTTTAAATTTATCAAACTCATGGAGAACAGAAATATTACATTCGCTCCATGGTTCAATAAGTTCTGGAGTATTGTATGTATCAAAATCCGGAATATGCAGTAAATTAAGCGCCTGTCTCATTCGGATTCCAAACGTTGGGATAACCGAAGGACGACGTAGAAATAAATCGGTATTTGATGGGTGAAAAATATATAAGTGCAAGGGATGGCTTGTGTTCTGCTTGATTTTGAAATAAAAATTAAGAGAAAGTTTCAGTCTTCTATTGCTAAGTGAAGGTTCGTGTGCTAATATATATAGACTATTAACAGGTGAGGTTCGAAAGGCACCTGTGCAAATGCGCAACGCCTGGTTATGTATAGAATCCAGAGATTTAAGATAGCTTTTTGCTGCAGAGCCATAAACTTGGCAACCGTAATCAAGTTTTGAGCGTATTAGAGCCCTGTAAATACGTAACATGGACTCTGTATGGGCACCCCAAGAAGTGTTAGCTAAGACCCTGAGAATGTTTAATTTTAATGTGTATTTCTTTTTTAAATCCGGTATATGCTGCAAAAATTTGAATCTATTATCAAGAGTCAAACCAAGGAACTTTCCTTGATCTTGAACAGATATCGGTTGGTTATTGAGCAGTAAGTTTGGGTTAAGATGAAGCCCTCTCTTACGGCAGAAATGTATGCAAAAGGTTTTTTGAGCGGAGAAAGAAAAGCCATTTTCCTCCGCCCATTGAGAGATTTTATTAATAGCTATTTGAAGCTGTCTTTCAATGATACTCATGTTCGTCGACGAGAAAGAGATTTGAAAATCATCTACAAACATAGTACCTTTGACAGCGGGGGGCAATTGTTCGATTAAGCTATTGATAGCAATTACAAAAAGAGTTACGCTCAGCACACTTCCCTGGGGTACACCTTCTTCTTGGATGAAGGTATCAGACAGAATAGACTTGACGCGTACACGAAAAGTTCGGTATTTGAGAAAATTGGAGATAAAGATGGGTAGGTTACCTCGCAACCCATACTCGTGAAGAGTTTTGAGGATCCCATATCTCCAAGTACGGTCATATGCCTTTTCAATGTCAAAAAATACGCTCACAAGATGTTTACGTTTAAGAAATGCCTCTCTGATTGATGTTTCAAGAAGCAGCAAATTGTCTATAGTGCTCCTGCCGCGCCTGAATCCACTTTGGAATGAGGATAGTAGGTGATTTGACTCCAGAAAGAAAATTAGTCGGGCGTTAACCATACGCTCCATCAGTTTACATAAGCAACTGGTAAGGGCTATTGGTCTATAACTTTCAGGTTGATTGGGTGGTTTCTTTGGTTTCAGTAAGGGAATTATTGTTGCTTGAGTCCAGATTTCCGGAAAACGTTGCTCAGTCCAAATTCTATTGAAGAGTTGTAGTATATATTCTAAAGAGGGTTTACTTAGATTTTTCAGCATAATATTATGTATCTCATCAGGACCAGGTGAAGTATTGCGAGTTTTTTGCAAAGCTATAAGAAGTTCTTTAAAAGTAAAATCGGTATTATATGAATCTAAAATGTTTGAATTAAAATTAAGGATTTTTCTTTCCTTAAGTGATTTGAGAGCTAAAAACTTTGAACCATACTTGTCTGCTCTGGAGACTTCTGACAAGTGTGTCCCCAAGCAGTCAGCCACCTCTTTAATGTCAGATATTGTTTGACCATTTTTCTCAAGTATGGGAGCACAAGATGTTTGATAATTGCCAACGATTTTTTTAATTTTGCCCCAAACGGTTTTGGATGGGGTGGACGTCGTTATTGTGCTGACATATGTTTGCCACGAGTCCCGTTGGCTTTTTCGCCGAATCCTCCGAGCTTCAGCACGAGCTCGTTTGAGTGATACAAGATTTTGTGTGGTCGGATATCGACGAAATGTGTTCCATGCTTTTTTCTGTTTTTTATAGGCTGCCTGACAATCGGAGTTCCACCAAGGCTTCGGAAATTTAATCCTCCTCTTGGTGGTTCTTGGTATAGCAGCTTTCGCTGCATTCAATATAATGTCGGTTACTCGGCTTACTGCTACATCGATGTCAGAATCATTCACAACTTCCGATGTTATTTCTGCCAACTGGGTAAATGCTGCCCAATCAGCTCGATCAAGGCGATAACGGGCTTGCTGCTGCTCATTGTAGCTGCAGCGTCCAGTAAATGTTAACTTGATCGGGGAGTGGCCACTGGTGTAGAGACCACCTTCCACCTCGAAATCCCAGTGTGGCAGAAGCGAAGGTGAGCATATTGACAAATCGATGGCATGGTAAGTCTGCGTTGGAAGATGGAAATAAGTATTTTCACCATTATTAAGAACACAAAGATCATTGTCACAGATAAAGTTTTCAATAATCAACCCTCTACTATTGGAGTTTGGACTACCCCAGAGGGGATTATGGCCATTGAAATCCCCCAAGATGACAAAAGGGGGAGGGAGTTGATCGATCAGTGTCTGCAATTCCACGCTTCTCAAGTCATAAGAAGGTGGAATATATATAGAACAAACTGTTAGCAACGAGTGAAGGTGAACACGCGCAGCTACTGCTTGGAGGGACGTGTTGATATTGAGCTGGCTAGATGCGTAATCAGTGGAGATTAGCATCGCCACTCCTCCACAACGACGGTCTCCTGTCAAGCAGTCTTTGCGGTACATTTCAAAACCTTTCAACCTCGGTCTATCAGTAGGTGACAAGAATGTCTCTTGCAGACAGAAAATGGCCGGTTGGTGATATTCAACAAGATCTTTGACGTCCGTGACATTACGCGAGTAACTCTGACAATTCCAAGAAAGAATGCTCAGGGCCATGAAGAGAAAAAAAGGGAAAAACGGCCAAAAGAAAGAAAGGCGGCTCATGAGGCAGGGACGTCCGTCCATCCCTCATCTTCGGATGGTGGCAGCTCTTGGAATTCAACATCATCAACATCCTCATGGAGAGGAGCAACTGCCTTATGATAATTTTTAGTTAAAATAGTTTTCTTGTTAGGTAACAAGAAGTCCTCTCTTTTGAAATTATAATAATTGGGAGGCCTCTGTTTAGAGGTAGCTCCGATTTTAGCACGTGCTTTTATGATTTTCTTTTTTTCAGTACATTTTTTCGAATTTTGTGCATTTGGTTTATTTGTAAGAAGAGATTCAACAGTCTTTACTTGTTCTGTTTGTGTTTTATTTTCATTTACTTTGTTCGGGGGAGATTTTGAACTACTGGGGTTTTTATTCGGAGGTTTGTAAGTTTGGTCAGAATTAGTTTGTGTATGTGCCTCTGTTTGTGTGCTGGAACATTTGTAAACCTTTCTTACTGCAGCAGCATAAGATATTCCTGTTGTAGGTGTACGAGAATCAACAATTTTTCGTGCTTCAGGATAAGATAGATTTTGAGTCGTTTTTATGATTTGGATTTCTTTCTCAAGAAGCCATTTAGAGCATTTTTTGGAGTAAGATGGATGATCTCCCTTGCAGTTTACACATTTGTGCTCTTTGGTACAGCCATCACTGTCATGGCCGGGTTCAGCACATTTGGCACATGTGTTAACTCCACGGCACACGGTCTTAGAATGCCCAAATCTTTGACACTTGAAACATCGAAGTGGATTTGGTATATAGGGCCGTACTGGGCAAGAGAGGTAGCCAGCTTTGACGCGTGGTGGGAGGTTAGGAGTCCTAAACGTTAAGATGACGTGTTTAGTAGGTAGTATTTCTCCATTGCGTCGGATGGTAATTCTTTTAACTCCACTCACGTGCTGGTCTTTCATCTCCTCTAAGATTTCTGTCTCTTGAGTGTAGAGGAGATCAGGCTCCGAAATGATTCCCCGAGAAAAGTTTAAGGTGGAATGTTCGGTAACAGTGACGAGATATGAGCCTATTTGCTTCATAGAAAACAAAGGTTTAATTTGGCTTTGATTTTTGATTTCAAGGAGAAGTTCGCCACTGCGTAATTTTTTTACTGATTCAAATTCTCCTATTTGATGTACTAGTGCTTTGTTGATTATGAATGGTGACACTTTAGTGAGATTTAGGTTTGGGTCAGATCGTTTAATAATAAAGAATTTTGCTGTACTGCTCGATATCAATTGTCGCTCCCCACAAGGGGGAGAAGGGTTTTTAATTTCAGAATCCACAATTGGACCGGAGAACTGGGGGGGAAAAGTGGGGTCGAGCCCCTGCGTAGCCCCCCTACACAGGGGTAAGGCTGCATACGACAGGGTTCGCCAGCTAGCCCTGAAGCCTCCCGTAAGAGATACCGCTTAGCCCCGGTACCACGCAGCCATCGGCACGGTTGACACACCTTGGCTTGGGATTGTTCCGAAATTTGGTAAGTGTGGTGAGGGAAGGAGGGAGAAAAAATCCCTACCCGCCGAACTTCAGTTTGAGCAACTGGGGGTCACTACTCCGCCAAGAGCTCGCCCCGAACACACCACACCGCAAGCCCCCCCACCACGGCAAGGTAAACGGACAACGGGGGGGATGGCTGGATGGAGTATAATTTATTTTGGATTTCCCCACTCCAATCCAGCTGCCAATGATTGTCAAGACATACACAAATGGCATTTTTAAAGTCATCGGAGGGAACTTTCGCATCGACCAGGGTACTTGCAGCTTTGGCCGCTGCATCAACTGCTTCATTGCCTGGAATTCCTGCATGACCAGGTACCCAGCAAAATAGAACCTGAAAATTATTTTGCAGTAGACTTTTGTATAAGTTGTAAGCTTGAATAACTGTAGGGTGGCTATTGTTATTGCAGTGATAAATGGCTTCAACTGAACTTTTCGAGTCAGTATAGATCACAAACTTTTTATGGTTTGATTGGGCTATTGATTGTAGAGTGACAAATATCGCTTTTCTTTCTGAGGAAAATACTGAACAGGATGAATTTAATTTTTCTGCTATAATTTGACGGAGGAAATTTTTTGCAGTGCGAAAGTTTAAATTAAATGCAGAATTTTTCCAAAAAGTCAAAACTTTGATGTTCGAATCCAGAGTTTCTTTTAAGTAGTCGATTTTGGCCGTGCTGAAAGTGCACAAATTTACAAACGTTACCGCCATTGGTGCGGAACAGTTTTATGGAATTGAATATCATAACTACTATTTTCTGATTCTGTGCACATTTTTTTATTGATTTTTACTTAAAAAAAAAAAACCCTAATGCCCATACCTTAACATATTTCATGTATATCGTTCCAGGTTCTCGAAAGCGTCCTCATTCAACGACTGCTATTACACCCAAGAGTAAACGGATTAAAGAGCTCTCCAACAAAGTTCGAAAAATGTAAGGAGGAATGGGGACGCTCTAAAAGGTGTAGAAGCACTGAAACCGCTATTGCCAGAAAGGCTGTACAATTTCGTGCATTCACAACTAAAAGCAGCAAAAACAACTTTGCATGGTAGGAGGTGGAATACAGAGGACAAGAACTTGGCGCAGCAGATCTACCTTGCCAGTCCTAAGACGTATAAAGTCCTTTGTTCATAATTCGAGCTTCCTAGCTTTGTAACCTTTAAAAGGCTTTTGGGAAACATTAAAGTCCAAACCGGTTTCTTCTCCAAAATGTTTTCTTCCTTCAAATTTATCACCCAAAAGATGAAAATAGAGTGCGTAGGATGTGCGTAGTAAGTTTAGATGAAATGACATTTCTATCGGGATTGTCATATGACCCTAGTACAGACACCATTATAGGATATGACAATTGTGGTACAATAATTAATAAATATGCAACACCCCCCCCCCCCCTCCTGGTAGCAAACAACCAAAAACTTTATTGGGAAGAGATGGGTGTTACCATAGAACATCCCTATTTCATTGTAAATGGGCATAAAATATATACAATTGCTGACGCACCGCATCTTTTGAAATGCATAAGGAACAATTTCCTCAAATATCCCACACATTTCGACCAACAGGAGACTAAAACTGCGGAATGGAAGCACATCGAGGCCGCCTATCGCTTCGATTTTAACATGGTTGGTTGGTTGGTTGTTTTGAGTTTATTGGCGCAAGAGCCTTTGTAGGCTATACTGCGCCAAACAATAACCCATAAAGCATACAAAATTTTTAAAAACCTTTTAAGACATACACAAAGATGAAGTTTAAAATTTTAACGAATCAAGAGAAAGAAAGGACTAAAAATTTTAAGTAAAATCAGAAATATATAATAAAACGAAGACAAAACACTCATGACGAAGATAAAACCACTAAATTAGAGATATAAAACCAATTTCATATAAAAAGGAAAACAGATTAGGATGGGGTGGATCCCCGACGATTTTAACATGATGGAGAAACGTGATGCCAGGCTGCTTGTGAAGACCACAAGGAAACACATATATTTGCCCAGCTTCACTAAACTGACTGTGAGGTTAGCAGCGCAAGTTCTAAGCCACACTATGCACTCTGTTTTAAGTTTATTAATAGCTGCAGGAAATGTGCTTGCTCCTGCAGCAGAATTCTGCAAGATTATGGATAATAAAGAACAAACGAAAACCACTACTAGCGTGTGTACGAAAAGGCTCTGTGCATTTCAAGCAATGGGAAGACGGCCTATTTTTTTTTTTTTTTTTTTTTCAAGAACTCGAAATTCGGCGATAAACCCCGGAAAAGATTTCCTTGTATACAGGGGTGAATTTTAACGCTGAGTGCCTTTCAGCAAATGGTCTGTTAGAAAAACTCGACTTCGTAATCATGAACAGATTCAACCAAGATTGCCTGGAGAATTACTTAGCACAGGTAAGTCAACTTTTGATGTCAAAAATATAATTATACCTTAATATAAGCATCATAAATCCAACACCAGCTTCCTAAATTAAAATAAAAAAAGGAAAGCGAAGAACTTAAAACAGTTCTATGCATAACAAAATTACTAACATACCTACACAACTTTTTCCAAGAGATAATATCTATGAATGAATTAAAATATTTATGGTAAGAAATACTGATAAGGTTTTGAGATTTTGTACACTTCTGTTTGAAAGTTTGAACGATGTGCGATACTCGGAGAGGTAGTCAATTTTTTTGTGTTTGAATTTCTTTTTCATGCTCTTGAATTCCCTAAACAAAGTTAAGAGACCTGGAACTCCTGAATATATATTTTTAATTATTTCTTAGTTATTATATCATTTTTCTTTTCACTT
This sequence comes from Uloborus plumipes, assembly GCA_038373865.1. Classification (NCBI taxonomy): domain Eukaryota; kingdom Metazoa; phylum Arthropoda; class Arachnida; order Araneae; family Uloboridae; genus Uloborus; species Uloborus plumipes. The sequence continues at coordinate 64,578 of JAXGGA010006183.1, forward strand.
CAAACTTTCAATATCTAAACTATCTACCTCATTTCGAGCATTTTTGCAAATGGATGAATGCATCTTAAAAGAAACGTTGTAAAAATCGGTTGTTCATCAATTTGAAACGCCTTGTGTTTTCTGTATGTTATCAAATGATATATATATATCTATAAAACCACAAGTTTTGTGATTGGTTGGTTGTATTGAGTTTATTGGCGCAAGAGCCTTATTAGGCTATACTGCGCCAAGCAATGGTTTTATTTAAAAGATGAAGAGATGTAAGCGAAGATCATCTCAGATACAATGGACATAAAACTTCTAAAATTTTAAAAACAGTTCAGTACAAGACACATACAAAGCTTAAAATTTCAAATGTTAAGACGAAAGCAAGAATTGTCGAGTTACAGATTAAAAACAGAAATGCATAACAAACAAGATAACATATAAAACCAGAAACATTTAAACGAAACAAAGACGAAACGAACAAGATAACAGAGATAAAAACACTATATTAGAGTAAAAAAACCAACGTCATGTAAAAAGGGAAACAAATTAGGATGGGTTGTATCCCCAAGTAATTCCGTCAAAGATGGATAAAAATTATTAAAATATTTAAAACGAGTATGTTTAAAATTTGGGCAGTTACATAAAATATGTAACACTGTCTGATTAACATTGCATGTGTTGCATAGTGGGGCTGGTTCATGACAAAGGAGGTATTTATGTGTGAATCTGGTATGGCCGATGCGAAGACGGGCTACTATTACTTGTTCCTTTCGCTTATTATTTAATGATTTAAAACCTTTTGTCGAGGGCTGGATGGCATGCAATTTATTTTGTGTTTCAGCGTCCCATTCATTCTGCCAATGTTTGTTAATACTGTCTATAATATAGTTCTTGATGTCTTCAAAAGGAACAAGGTCTTCAGCATGGGCACTTGCAGCCTGGGCAGCTGTGTCGGCTGCATCATTCCCAGAAATGCCTACATGACCAGGGATCCAACTAAATATTATTTTAAAATTTTTCTCTTTTAGACTGTGATATAGTTTGAAACATTGAAGAACTAAAGGATGGCTATTGCTACTGCAGTTTATAATGGCATCTATTGAACTTTTTGAGTCACTGTATATTATCCAGTTTTTATTGTATGATTGGGTTATTGTTTGTAACGACGTGACTATAGCTTTAATTTCTGAAGTGAAGACTGAGCATGCAGTGTTTAGTTGTTGTGAAATGATTTGTCCATTAATTATTGCGGCAGAGCCAACGTGATCGTTAGACTTTGATCCGTCTGTGAAAATTTCTTTATACTGAGAATACTTTTCTTTTACATTATAGTAGAGTTGTTGAAAAACTGAATCGGCTGTGGTGTCTTTTTTAAAATTATCAAAATCATGGAGAACAGAAATATTACATTCGCTCCATGGTTCAATAAGTTCTGGAGTATTGTATGTATCAAAATCCGGAATATGCAGTAAATTAAGCGCCTGTCTCATTCGGATTCCAAACGTTGGGATAACCGAAGGACGACGTAGAAATAAATCGGTATTTGATGGGTGAAAAATATATAAGTGCAAGGGATGGCTTGTGTTCTGCTTAATTTTGAAATAAAAATTAAGAGAAAGTTTCAGTCTTCTATTGCTAAGTGAAGGTTCGTGTGCTAATATATATAGACTATTAACAGGTGAGGTTCGAAAGGCACCTGTGCAAATGCGCAACGCCTGGTTATGTATAGGATCCAGAGATTTAAGATAGCTTTTTGCTGCAGAGCCATAAACTTGGCAACCGTAATCAAGTTTTGAGCGTATTAGAGCCCTGTAAATACGTAACATGGACTCTGTATGGGCACCCCAAGAAGTGTTGGCTAAGACCCTGAGAATGTTTAATTTTAATGTGCATTTCTTTTTTAAATCCTGTATATGCTGCAAAAATTTGAATCTATTATCAAGAGTCAGACCAAGGAACTTTCCTTGATCTTGAACAGATATCGGTTGATTATTGAGCAGTAAGTTTGGGTCAAGATGAAGCCCTCTCTTACGACAGAAATGTATGCAAAAGGTTTTTTGAGCAGAGAAAGAAAAGCCATTTTCCTCCGCCCATTGAGAGATTTTATTAATAGCTATTTGAAGCTGTCTTTCAATGATACTCATGTTCGCTGACGAGAAAGAGATTTGAAAATCATCCACGAACATGGTACCCTTGACAGCGGGGGGTAGTTGTTCAATTAAGCTATTGATTGCAATAACGAAAAGAGTTACGCTCAACACACTTCCCTGGGGTACACCTTCTTCTTGGATGAAGGTATCAGACAGAATAGACTTGACGCGTACACGAAAAGTTCGGTGTTTAAGAAAATTGGAGATAAATATAGGTAGGTTACCTCGCAACCCATACTCGTGCAGAGTTTTGAGGATCCCATATCTCCAAGTACGGTCATATGCCTTTTCAATGTCAAAAAATACGCTCACAAGATGTTTACGTTTAAGAAATGCTTCTCTGATCGATGTTTCAAGAAGCAGCAAATTGTCTACAGTGCTCCTGCCGCGCCTGAATCCACTTTGGAATGAGGATAGTAGATGATTTGACTCCAGAATGAAAATTAGTCGGGCGTTAACCATACGCTCCATCAATTTACATAAGCAACTGGTAAGGGCTATTGGTCTATAGCTTTCAGGTTGATTGGGTGGTTTCTTTGGTTTCAGTAAGGGAATTATTGTTGCTTGAGTCCACATTTTCGGAAAACGTTGCTCAGTCCAAATTCTATTGAAGAGTTGTAGTATATATTCTAAAGAGGGTTTACTTAGATTTTTCAGCATAATATTATGTATCTCATCAGGACCAGGTGAATTATTGCGGGTTTTTTGCAAAGCTATAAGAAGTTCTTTAAAAGTAAAATCGGTATTATATGAATCTAAAATGTTTGAATTAAAATTAAGGATTTTTCTTTCCTTAAGTGATTTGAGAGCTAAAAACTTTGAACCATACTTGTCTGCTCTGGAGACTTCTGACAAGTGTGTCCCCAAGCAGTCAGCCACCTCTTTAAGGTCAGATATTGTTTGACCATTTTTCTGAAGTATGGGAGCACAAGATGTTTGATAACTGCCAACGATTTTTTTAATTTTGCCCCAAACGGTTTTAGATGGGGTGGACGTCGTTATTGTGCTGACATATGTATGCCACGAGTCCCGTTGGCTTTTTCGCCGAATCCTCCGAGCTTCAGCACGAGCTCGTTTGAGTGATACAAGATTTTGTGTGGTCGGATATCGACGAAATGTGTTCCATGCTTTTTTCTGTTTTTTATAGGCTGCCTGACAATCGGAGTTCCACCAAGGCTTCGGAAATTTAATCCTCCTCTTGGTGGTTCTTGGTATACCACTTTTCGCTGCATTCAATATAATGTCGGTTACTCGGCTTACTGCTACATCGATGTCAGAATCATTCACTACTTCCGATGTTATTTCTGCCAACTGGGTAAATGCTGCCCAATCAGCTCGATCAAGGCAGAAACTGGCTTGCTGCTGCGGTTGATAGCTGCAGCGCCCAGTAAAGGTTATCTTGATCGGAAAGTGGCCACTACTGTAGAGTCCACTTTCAACTCGAAATTCCCACAGTGGCAGAAGAGAAGGTGAGCATACTGTAAGATCGATGGCATGATATGTCTGCGTCGGAAGATGGAAATAAGTATTTTCGCCATTATTAAGAATGCATAGATCATTGTCACTGATAGAATTTTCTATTATCAATCCTCTACTGTTGGTGTCTGGACTCCCCCAGAGAGGATTGTGGCCATTGAAATCCCCCAAGATGACAAATGGGGGGGGGGAGTTGATCTATCAATGCCTGCAATTCCACGCTTCTCAAGTCATAAGAAGGTGGAATGTACATAGAACAGACTGTGACCAACGAGTGAAGGTGAACACGCGCAGCTACTGCCTGGAGGGACGTGTTGATATTGAGCTGGCTAGATGCATAATCATTAGAGATTAGCATCGCCACTCCACCACAACGACGGTCTCCTGTCAAGCAGTCCTTGCGGTATACTTCAAAACCTTTCAGTCTCGGTTGATCAGAAGGTGACAAGAATGTCTCTTGCAGACAGAAAATGGCCGGTTGGTGATATTCGACAAGATCTTTGACGTCCGTTACATTACGCGAGTAACTCTGACAATTCCAAGAAAGAATGCTCAGGGCCATGAAGAGAAAAAAAGGGAAAAACGGCCAAAAGAAAGAAAGGCGGCTCATGAGGCAGGGACGTCCGTCCATCCCTCATCTTCGGATGGTGGCAGCTCTTGGAATTCAACATCATCAACATCCTCATGGAGAGGAGCAACTGCCTTATGATAATTTTTAGTGAAAATAGTTTTCTTGTTAGGTAACAAGAAGTCCTCTCTTTTGAAATTATAATAATTGGGAGGCCTCTGTTTAGAGGTAGCTCCGATTTTAGCACGTGCTTTTATGATTTTCTTTTTTTCAGTACATTTTTTAGAATTTTGTGCATTTGGTTTATTTGTAAGAAGAGATTCAGCAGGTTTTACTTTTTCTATTTGTGTTGTATTTGCATTAAGTTTGTTCGGTGGAGATTTTGAACTACTGGGTTTTTTATTCGGAGATATGTGAGTTTGGTCAGAATTAGTTTGTGTTTGTGCGTCTGTTTGTGTGCTAGAACTTTTGTAAACTTTTCTTACTGCTGCAGCATAAGATATTCCAGTTGTAGGGGTACGAGAATCAACAATTTTTCGTGCCTCAGGATAAGATAGATTTCGAGTCGTTTTTATGACTTGGATTTCTTTCTCAAGAAGCCATTTAGAGCATTTTTTGGAGTAAGATGGATGATCTCCCTTGCAGTTTACACATTTGTGCTCTTTGGTACAGCCATCACTGTCATGGCCGGGTTCAGCACATTTGGCACATGTGTTAACTCCACGGCACACGGTCTTAGAGTGCCCAAATCTTTGACACTTGAAACATCGAAGTGGATTTGGTATATAGGGCCGTACTGGGCAAGAGAGGTAGCCAGCTTTAACGCGTGGTGGGAGGTTAGGAGTACTAAACGTTAAGATGACGTGTTTAGTAGGTAGTATTTCTCCATTGCGTCGGATGGTAATTCTTTTAACTCCACTCACGTGCTGGTCTTTCATCTCCTCTAAGATTTCTGTCTCTTGAGTGTAGAGGAGATCAGGCTCCGAAATGATTCCCCGAGAAAAGTTTAGGGTGGAATGTTCGGCAACAGTGACCAGATATGAGCCTATTTGTTTAAGAGAAAACAAAGGTTTAATTTGGTTTTGATTTTTTATTTCTAGAAGAAGTTCGCCGCTGCGTAATTTTTTCACTGATTCAAATTCTTCTATTTGATGTACTAGGGCTTTGTTGATTATGAATGGTGACACTTTGGTGAGATTTAAGTTCGGGTCGGATCGTTTAATAATGAAGAATTTTGCTGCACTATTCGATATCATTTGACGCTCCCCACAAGGGGGAGAAGGGTTTTTATTTTCAGAATCCACAATTGGACCGGAGAACTGGGGGGAAAAGGTGGGGTCGAGCCCCTGCGTAGCCCCCCTACACAGGGGTAAGGCTGCATACGACAGGGTTCGCCAGCTAGCCCTGAAGCCTCCCGTATGAGATACCGCTTAGCCCCGGTACCACGCAGCCATCGGCACGGTTGACACACCTTGGCTTGGGTTTTTGTTCCGAAATTTGGTAAGTGTGGTGAGGGAAGGAAGGAGAAACAAATCTCTTCCCGCCGATATTCTGTTTGAGCAACTGGGGGTCACGACTCCGCCCAAGAGCTCGCCCCGAACTCACCACACCGCAAGCCCCCCCACCACGACAAGGTAAACGGACAACGGGGGGGCAAGTTTTGTGACGTCATAGCTTACGGATCAAACGCTCTACCGCAAAATCTACGCAACGCATGTTAATGAAAATTGGTACAAAATTACTCCGCTTACTGATAGTTTGCACCTCGAAGCCGGTTCTTTTAAATTTGGCCTAGATTTTTTAAAATTTAATCAAAACTAGATAATATTTTGCTCCTCCATTTTCTTTTAACTTCAAAAGCATTTTTCGTGATTGAAGTGAAGACAACTACCTATTTCTTGCTATTTACATTATTCAAAGTAATTCTATCTATTTCAGGATTTCAGCTTCATATTTCGTTCATTTAACACAGCTTTACTTTCTTCAAATTATCAATTACTTTTTAATTGCAGAGATTAATTTTGTTTCAAACGATAAATTTTCCATTCTGTTATGTTATTTATGGCAAAAATTATTTATTGTTAATGTGCATTTTCCAGTGTTTAGTGAGAAACAGTAATGTTTAAGCCATTTCTTTGCTGCATTTTTCTGTACGAATTTATTAGTTTATTTTCCGATTTGTTTTTCTTTTTATTTAACATGCATGTAAAACTAACATATGGGGGCGGATCCTAGAGTAACCCATCGCTTGGCGATATTTCAAAATTTTGACCTAAAATAGCCGAAATTGGTTTCTGGAACAAACTTAGTTTCTATTAAGTAAAAAGCTGCAACTTAACTAGAATTTATGTTTTCGCCAAGCGGTGGGCTATTTTAGGATTTTACCAAACCAAACGTGCTTCATATAACCAGTGCCCTACTGCATATTACAAGGTTATTTTTGGTTGGGGACATTTCAATGATTGGGAATCTGGCACGGACATCAATTTTTTGTCGAAAAAAATTTATTTTGGGATCCCGTTACTCTATGTTGATTTATAGAAAATTTTTTCAGAGGAAATTTTTCCATTGGTACCAAAGATTTTACGCCAATAGAAAGAGATTGCCAGATACCCAACTGTTGAAATCTTCCCTTTCTGTTTCTAACTTTGATTTTGAGAGGGAAGACGACGTTATTTTTAATCTTGGAGATCCCCCCCCCCCCCCCCCCGTTTTATTTACTGTTGCCTTCTTTCTTCCAAGCCACAAAGAACTACCTAACCCATTTGGCTTTATCATGCATTATTTCGTCTTTTTGATAGATTTTAATAAACAAGGCAACCTTTAATATTTAGATAACGTTAAAATTCATACATGTTTTAATTAAATTAAATTACTTTTGGCAAGCGCGAAAGCTTCGTGCGGGTACTGCTAGTATATATATATATGGGTGATTCTAC
>JAXGGA010006184.1:0-71691 GCA_038373865.1 Uloborus plumipes
ATTTCTGAATGCGCTCTCTTTAAACTGCAATTCAAGACTCAATCAATTCAAAGAGCTGTCAAATAGGTCACAAGCTCTTCAAAATTGGTACATAATTACAGGAAAAGGAAAAGTTTAGTGTAAAAACGACGATATCTGACAGAAATATTTGATCAATTTACGACACAAAGGAACAATTTAACTGTGAAAGACGTATCTAAGAAATGTAAATACGTTCTCGCATTGGTTGGAAGGAAGGGTTCACGTGTAGGACTAGAAGTGCGGTCACCTCCTCGTGGTGAGTCCTGGGTAGTTCCACATGAGCTAGCGAAGAGTTGAAGGGTTCAAAGTAATAACAAAATGAACAAAAACAGGTTTGAAGACACTTCAAGTGAATATTGAGAAGAAATACTGAGTTAAAAAATGTTGAAAATATCAGAAATTTTAGGAAATTTGATGAACTTTGAGCGTAATGCACGAACTGAAATCATAATCTAAAATGGTTTCAAAATTTTTTTTGTATATTTCAAACCTTTTTCTTCCATTTAATATCCACCCGTCACTAGTTTTATCATTTGCAATATTTTTTTAAAAATTTGAAAAATCTAAAAAAAATCAAAAATTTCAAAAGTTTAGGCCAAATGCGCAGACTAAAGATGACGTCGCAAAAGTGAAATATTTTACAGAATTGTTACTTATCCTCATTCACAGTAAATGAAAGATACCCCGTTTACGAAAATCAAAAATTCATTTTTTTCGCTCCACCCTAGTGAGCATAGCGGCCACCCTAAAGAACATCTATTTTTTTCCCACCCCTAAACTTTATTGAAACATTTTCCAAATCCCTCCAACATTTAGTATGGTTACTTAAGCCTGATTAAAAAATATAAACAACAAGAATTTTTTTTTGTACAAAGAAATGGTTCCATTTCTTGCTTGGCACTGAAGAAGGAGGCTTTATGCCTTTGAAACATGTTTGCCAATTTTAATTCGACCCATTTGTGCTTTTAGAAGTTGTTTTTCGATTGTTTACTTATTTCATGGGAGTCGAAGGGTACTTAGTCAATGCTTTATAAAAGAGCCATTAAATAGTGATTATAAAAATAGCATAGCACAAGATAAATACATCAGCACTTAGGCAAAAGTTGCTAGAGCATTCAAAACATTTGATACTTTGCTGCAGTCAATTAGAACTTACAATTAGTTATATCATTAAACAAATCAGTTCAACAATTTAAAAATGACATAGATAAATGGACTACTTGTACAGGGTTGGGAAAAGTTCACCTTTCATAAACACTGACTATGCGACTAAGCCAATGATAAAAACTGGTTTGAACTGGTCAAAATAAATCTAGCACTCCATATTTCTCTGTATAGACATATGCATTAAGAACGAACATTTATAAACAATAATCAAGTTTTTCCACTTCAATGACAGTATTTGTTGTTGATAGTGATTAGATTTTTTTTATATAATGAAATTGACATGCTGAAAGAAATCTGAAAAAATACTTATATTTGCAATATTACATAATAGTAAGTTTTTACAGTACATCAACAACACATTTACATGTTGTTGTTTACAAACAATGCTCAACTTAAGCTCATTTTGCTGCATCAATATGCTGTATTCAAAATAGAAATATGAGAAGTTTCCAAGAAAAATATGTATGAGAGTCCCTGAGAGATACAGAATTCCCCCTCTACCTATCTTGAAAATAAATTCCAATACCAATTTACTATATACTAATCGACAAAACTAATCCAATACTAATCTCAACCTAATCCACTGCCATAATCATTTTTCTCTTATTCTGTCGTAAACAATGCAAATTCTGAACCAAGGCACTTATCACTAAAGAACCATGTTGATTGTAAGTTCTGCTAACTTTTCACTTATCATGCATTGCATCATCAGTTTCATCGGAAAGTGTAGATAAATTGTTTCCGACTGTCAGCTTTGTTCAAAGTAAACGCAGAAATCTTTCAAGAAATGGAACAATAGTAAACTAGTTAAAGGATGCAAAATGCTTAATTCTAAAACCAGCATAGATGCAAATAAACAAATAAATGGCTATTTGTACTTGAAAATGTATTAAATTCGTTTCAGTTTTGTCTGTACTTTTTTTAGTTAAAAAAATATTAAAAAGCTCAAAAAAAATTAAAAAGTATCCAAAGTGGTTTCATCAACCACTTTAGATATAAAGCAGTGAGTAACTGACTCTAAGCAAGGGCTAAGGCAGAAACACACAATACACCGCCAACTCGGCTATTTCGATCCATGGACAGCTATTTCGAGCTTATTGTGCTCTCATCAGCAAGATATACGAAAGTAGTCGAGTTGGTGGCAAAAATTCTCTTATAAAGCAAAGAGAGCCAAAAAAACTGGTAGCTAATGTAAAATTATAATACCAGCGAGCGACCACACTTGGTACGGTACAACTCGCAAATTTTGCTTAGAGGCGGTTACTCACTGCTTTATGCCTAAAAAAAATTTACGAGTTGTACTGTACCAAGTGCGGTCGCTCGCTGGTATTCTAATTTTACATTAGCTACCAGTTTTTTTGGCTCCCTTTGCTTTATAAGAAAATTTTTGCCTCCAACTCAACTACTTTTGTATTCCATGCTGATGAGAGCACAATAAGCACGAAACAGCTGTCCATGAATTGAAATAGCCAAGATGGCGGTGTATTGCACTTTAGATACTTTATACAGGCTAACTGTAACTGATTAAACTTACTGGTTAAAACCATGTTGATTCAACCAAATCATTGAAACCGAAGGCTAGGAGTTGGGGATCTAAAATATTTTGAAGCATTTTTCATAATAATTAAAATGTTAAAAATGTTTCAAAACTGGAGATTTTTAGACCACTAAGTGCCTTTTATCTGAATTTGACAATACACTAAGTGATTGTATAATTAAACTGCAGATTTCAAAACTTTGAAATCTAAAAACTACTGGTTTGAATGACTTGATATTTTCCCCAAACAGTCCTTAGCCCATGGAAATTTTTTTAACTAGAGAAAAAAATGTGCTGAAATCTTGTGATGGATGGTGCAATCAAGGTTCACATTTTTATTGTGAAGGTATGCTAGTTACAGTGATCAGACATGTGCACCTCACTCCAAGAATCAACGGAGATAACGTCTGAAAAACGTGTCGTCTAAAACTTGTTTATGTAAATTTGCCTAGGTGGTGTAAATGCTTCTTTTAGTAATCAAGAATGCATTCTGAGAGATTTGATCAATTTTATAGGAATTGGAGGTAAAATTTTAGTTTGGGTTAGGAATTGGCTGACAGGAAGGAAACAAAGAGTAGTTGTAAGGGGTAATCATTCTAAATGGAGTGAGGTTTTAAGTGGGGTTCCCCAAGGATCAGTTTTAGGTCCACTTTTGTTTATTATTTTTATGAATGATATTCATGAAAATGTTTCTGGAAACATGAATTGTTTTGCTGATGATGTCAAAGTTATGGGGGTTGTAGAAAATGATGAACAAGTAAATCAGCTGCAAGAGGATTTGAATCATATTACTAAGTGGGCAGACAAGTGGGGCATGGCAGTAAATGTTGGGAAATGTCAAGTGCTGCATTTAGGTCATGGGAATAAGCATACAAGCTATTATTTACAGGGTTCAGTCATTAGTAAGGCAGAAAATGTTATGGATCTAGGTGTCTTAATAAATCAAGACTTCAAGTTTAGTCAACAGTGCAGCATAGCTAGTAACAAAGCCAATAGGATGCTTGGGTTTATAAATAGATCTATTTCAAACAAATCTAAGAAGGTTCTTCTGCCTTTATATAGAAGTTTGGTAAGACCTCATTTAGAGTATGCTGTTCAGTTTTGGTCTCCATATCTTAAGAAAGATATTAATTTATTGGAAAGGGTACAAAGGAGGGCTACAAAGTTAGTGAAAGGACTTTCTAATTTAGACTATGATTCCAGACTTAGAATGCTTAATATGTATAGTCTTGAGCAAAGGAGAACCAGAGGGGACATGATTCAGTTGTTTAAATTTATCAAAATGAAAGATGTTATAGGGTTAAATTTTTGCACGGAAAGCAGGACAAGGGGTCATTGTTATAAGCTGTTTAAATCTCAGGCTAACCTGGAAATTCGGAAAAATTACTATTTTAGCAGAGTAGTGGGAACTTGGAATAGTTTACCGGAAGAGGCGGTGAGGAGCAAGGGAGTAGATAGTTTTAAGAGGGCCATTGATCTTCATTGGGATCTATAATTTGACTAGGACCAGCCCAGTTGGGCCCAGAGCCTGTTGCTGGTCGTCACATTTGTATTTGTATTTGTATTTGATTGTGAAGATTTGATGGCCCAAAAAAGTTAATGCCTACTTTATTAGTTCAGAGAGCTCCCTTTTTATTTTAAAATGCATATTGTATAAATAAAACGATTTTTACTATAAGTCATCCACCTTCTGCAAACTCCCAATGCTAATAAATTGTGCACAAACATTTGGAATCTATTATTTCTCGCAAACAGCATTTCCATTTTAAAAAATCCTTTAAATTTACTCAAATTGTTGTCGTGGCCTCAGATTTTGAAACTATTTTTTTCCTTCACCGAACAAATTCCCACGGCTTCATATTACAGTAAAAATAACTGTCGGACCCCAACATCCAAAATGAAAAAGTTCAAACCTGTTGCAAATTGTTTAGTACCCTTTCTATAAGAACAGGTAAAAAGTCCCAACCAATTGTGCATAGGGTTTAGGAATGGAGGGCATCTAAAAATGGCAATTTTGGGGCCTTTTTTTAATTTTCTGAGTGTATTTCAAATTGAAATATTATTTTATGCAAAATTTAAAAGCATTTTGTAGGATATCTATTCTCCAAGAACGATAGACTCCAATACTACAGAACCCCCTACCACAAAAAGTAAAAAAACACCTATAATATTTTTAGAGGAACTAACTTTTCATGCAGGATTAAAAAATATAAAATCAGATGCATTAATCCCCTAAGAGAGATAGTACAGACCTCTCCAATACTACAAAGCCCCTCCAGGGGGGGGGGGGAATGAAAGGGTATCCCTCAAAATAAAGGAAAGATTTTGTGCAAACTTAGAAAGCGTAATATCAGGTAAGTCTATCCCCGCCACGATAAATGACTCACCCTCCAATGCTAGAGCCCCTTAAAATGAAATAATACTCCTAAAAACAATCCTTTTAAAATTTCAATGGCACAGTTGTTGGAAGGACAAGAAATAATTTGCAACAGGTTTGAAATTTTTTTGGGGTGATGTTGGGATTATATGTTTTTTTATTGCTTAATTTTACTGTACTATCATGACTGTTCAGGCAAAATATTAAGTCCTTTGGACAGGTAGTTTATAAATTAACATTTTGAAATCAGTACTTAAATCATATTCACCCTGCATTCAAAAACATCGCATCTTTGCAAGTCATGATTAGGTCCTAGAAAAGGTTCCAAGCTCTCCAAAATGCAACTGACGACCCCTTATTTAAAACCCTCCAACAGCCATGCAGAAATTGAACAAAAACAATCTAAAAGAACTTAAAAATCAGACACAAAACCTCACCTTGTCAGAGTCGTCTGCAACACTATAAGTGAGATCCGTCTCCTCGAAGCCAGTGGCACTCATTCTTTGGTCCAAACCAGACGTCCCAGGTCCTGGAGGTGGATCAGGCGAGTTCAGACACGTCTGAATGAGGGCTTTGCCGGATTCGCTTGTGATCATGGGCTGAAGCTTCCTCGTTGCAAATGTGTAGACGTGCCCCGTCTCGCTCGCCACCAACAGCATGACCTGCGTGCCGGTCAGTGTCGAGAGTTCGTAGGCCTGTAATAGAGAAAAGAGAATCAACAAGCTTACAGGCAACCATAGTCTTTATAGCAGTAATAGGCTACAGCCGAGTTAGCAGCATTGCTAAGGCTACTGAGATCCAAATCACAACAATGTACACAGCCAGGTTTGTTTCACCCCAACGATACAGCAGTGCTAAGCATAAAAATCATTCCTGTATAGTGTTTTAGCAAAATTAAGTTATAGAGTTGAGACAAGGTTGCTTTTTCCAACATATTTTATCTGAATATTATGTTTTGTGATCAATTGTGAAAGAGAATTATTTAAAAATACTTTTTAAAAATGTGGAATCTGAATAAGTGTATAGAAGCGTAAAATTTTAAAAAGCAATTTTCATTTTTATTTCATCTGCAAATAAAAATGGATGAAAGATGCAGATGAAATAAAAATAGATCTGCATGTTTCGCGCAGAATAGAATCTTTTGTTGATAAGATAAGCTCCCCTTCAAACTTTATGCGTGGCGGAGATCACAATTTTTCGGAGAGAGAAAACCTTTAACTTTTAGTTTCCATGTATTTTTACTGAAAAAATCTTCATTTGATGCGTTGCATTTATTTCACAACTTTATCTGAAAAGTTAACTGTTAGGTTTTACAGAACTGTAAGTTTTCATAAAATATTTTTAAATCTTCCACGTGACCAGAATCTTACGCCCTACTAGTTTGCGAGAGAAAGATCAAAAAAATTCTGGCAGGAGTAAGGCTTGTGACATAAATTGTAAAAACACATTCACTTTAATCTGTAAACACATTTTAGTCAACTAATATGCAAACAGAGTCGCACTCAACTTCAAAGTACTTCATAGCCAGTTTAAATCTGCAAGCGATTTAAAATAATGAAAGTCAAAATTAAAGGCACCAAGGCATATAAATGTTGTAGAATGTTGGTTACTATAGCTGATAAACACCACAAAAAACGAAAAAGCAATATTTGCTAATTATGAAAAATTACAGTATTTTTCGCCCTATAAGACGCACCTTTTTTTCCCCAAAATTGGCGGGGGGAGGGGGAGTGCCTGCGTCTTATCCGGCAAATACAAAAGCCCACCATTTTCTAGATTTGCCTCCTTTAAAATTGGGTGCGTCTTATATGTTGGTGCGTCTTATATGCTGGTGCGTCTTATAGGGTGAAAAATACGGTACTCATTTGAAAATATGAAATTAAAATTATCGACAGATCAATTTCTTTTTTAAACAAACTGTTCCTAAGAAAAGTTCTATGCTGGAATGAAATACAATTAGGCAGAAGTAAGATTTAATGATTATAAAACATTACTCACTAAAATGGAGTCAACTATTATATTCAACCAAATGTCACACAACAAACATTTTAAAAATACATGTTTTATTAAATTGTCACAGAATTTGTCTGTAGAGAATAATTTCTAAATAAAACATTGAAGAAAACATGTATATTTGGCCTTTAATAACTCCTGAAAACATTTACAGTTCATGTAGCCTATTCATAAAGGTAACATCACACATAACAAACTTTTAGATAGCAGCAGCTACCAAATATTGTCAACCAAAATGTTAGTTGAAATTTTCAACTTCAAAGACGTGTGAAATATTTCGATTTTTGAATGTTTTAGGAAGGAACAGAGACAGCTATAACAGCTTGCAGACTCCTCCTTTCCATATTATTCTCTCATAAATACATACTATAATGAAAATAAGGATGTATGATCTCATTTTATCATACAGTGTACATAACGTACTAAGTACCTATCTTGAGCTAAGTAGTGAAGTCAAGGGAAGACAGAGAACCCCTACTGTTTTTGCTTTTACACTGATGCCCTCTCCCCTTTCAAAAGTGTAATTGGCTCCCTTACTTTTTTTTTATTTCACTATGTATCTGATAGCCTCTATTCACCTTTTTTTCCAGGGTTAAAAAACAATTCCCGCGTTAAAACTTTCACCTGTATTTGTTGTAAAACATTCTGAAATTTAAAATTTAACACATATGTTATTTTATGCATCACTACCCACATACAGAAATTATTTTACCATAAAATGTGGTACCTTATTTTATTAAAATAAGAAAGGGTTCCCCAAAAGCAATTTTAGGGTTTTCATTTTCTCCAAAATTTTCAAAACAAGGAAAGGGGGTGATAAACACAACTCTATGAGAATACAACAAAAGGACTTTAATTAAACATCCTGATACAGACAAGTTAACAACAAACATATAAAACAGAAAATATCATCACATCTTTTTCCCTCAAATGACTACATTTTCAAACAAAAGATACTAATGTACAAACATTTAATTCAATAATCATTTTCATTTATAAAGTTGCAGGATTCCACTTTAGAATATTTTGACCGCTTAAACAAAAAAATATTAAAGTCACAGTTTCAACTGAATGTCAACCCAAAAGATGATTTTATTTGTGGGCTCTATTACTGGTAGAACTCAAAAAATGACAAAATAGGCTAAGCTTGTATTGCTTCATACTCTTGTACTGCTCCTTGTATTCAAGGCAAATTTGGACCTTTGTTGCAATGTTACAACACACAATACAGTCCCAAAAGTATACACAGCACGATGATGACACATTTACAATAATATAGTCTCAGAAGCCAAAACTAGACCATAACAAGATCTACCAACATCCTATTACTAGTACATTATTTATATTCCTTTTCTATACCATCAATAAATGCCTTCAACAGAAAAATCAAACACACAATGGAAAATTCATAACAATTTTTTATATCACTCCAACCATATATATTAAAAAAGCCAAAAAAAAAAAAAACCTGAATGTTTGATACCATGAAAAAAAGAAAGACTAAAAATTTATAACAGATTTCCTAAAAACCACATGACATTATTCTTCAATTGTACGCTTCCAATGTGCTCTAATGTTTTTTCGGGCTGGGCTCTCTTTGGCGAACCCTGCTTTGTATATATTTGTGCATTCATTTTAAAACCAAATACTGGTCCCCAAATTTCCAAATAAAGTTGCCAAACTCAATATTTTACTCTGGACTTTTTCTTAGCCAGCTCCTTTTGATTACAATCTACAGCGGAGAGAAAGAAATAGAAACAAATCTTTCTTCCATGTTCACTGTTAACCACATATCCCCTTTTGCTACCTAGCATAATGCACGCACATTTTTCCTACTTTTATTTTACTCTGGTTTTGTCAATGACATTTTAATATTAGATCTATAAAAATGCCACCAACACTTTTAATTTTGATGCCTACAAAACTCATTGCACCTTAAATGCAAAATTTCTAACATTGATTTTACTTTTGTAACCTTGAAACATACCTACGATTTCCCCCCCCTCCGTTTTGTGCCTTGTTGAATTGTGATAGGGCTCATTGATTTTTCCATTAATTTATATGTTCGGTCTTTGGTTATTACTACTGCCCCAAAAAATACAATTTTGTTCCAAAATGAAAAATTTACCAACAGTTTTGTGCAGATCTCCCTCCCTTGACTAGCTTCTACTGTCTTGAATTTTGTTTTTTCAACTTGTTTTAAGAATTTTATTTCAATTTTTTAATTATTAACCTATTTATCCGTTTGAAAAAAACTTTGTTCACTAGTTTAAACTTTTAACTAACTTTAATTGTCTCTAATTTTATTTTTCATGAAACAAAAAAGAATTCAGGCTCAGGGCTCGAAAATTATATTGCCCGACATACCCGGGACATGCAAAATTTCTGATCAGGCATATAATCTTCAACCCTTACATGCCCAGCTGGCCATGTAATTTTACCGATCAAATATTTCTTTCCTAAACTTAATTATTTCGTATTTTGGAAAAAAATTACCATATATGAAAAGATTAAAATAATTCTTAATTCAGATACAAAACTGCTAATTTAATATTTTTCTGATGAACATGTTGACTGCCCAAGTAGGAGATAATGATAATTTGTAGCACATCATTTTAGCTGACAGAATAGAGTTTTAGTTAGCTTGTATGTGATTTGCTGTTTTCCTACAGATTAGAATTTGTCTTTTACAATAACATTAATATGGATATTTGACTTCTGAGGAAATGAAAGTAAAAAATTGACAGGTACATTGTTTTTAGCCCAGCTCATATGCTACGTATGTTTTGTAGCTTGGCAATCAAGGTCTTAACAAAGGTTTTTATTTATAAACAACAAAAAATAAACTGGGAATGTAAAAATTTTATTCGGGCATGTACTTTTTTTTAGACAAACATGCCCGGCAGGACATGTAAAATTTTAAAGATTTTTCGAGCCCTGTTCAGGCTGTGTAAATATTAATATATTCTAAGTAATAATCATCTTCTCTTTAAGCATAAAAGGTAGTCAGTCTTTTTTTTTTTTTATTTATTTCCTACTTTTCGCTAATACTTTTTACCAAGAAATAGGAAAAATTCAAGAAAAGTTTGGGAAATAAGGTGGTGAAAATAGTGACATTTCAAGAAATTGAGGAAAAACAACGAAGTCTTAAAAAAATATTAAAGACTTGCTTTTATTTTAGTGTTCTTACTCAAGTGTTATTTTTACCTCAATTTACTATTAATAATTTCAGTTAATAAATACCTTTTTAAATTGAATTTTTTAACGCGAGATGTTATGATAATACAATTTAATGACTGTCAATATAAATTACAATTTATGCACATATTTACATGGATTTACTACATATTTATATCATACTATTCATATTTAAATTAAATAGGCCATGCATGATGTACATTAAGTGTAAAATCTGTAATATTTGTCAGATTCGCATCAGATCGGTAACGCTCAAAGACAACCCCCCTAAAATAGGGAGTTAATGTTCACCTTGACTTTGCCCCTAATCCTTAACAAAATTTGTTCTCCATGTGTCGTTGAAATTCCCTGTTAATTTTATTTTCTATCTTTAAAATTGAAAATGTCCATGGTCAAATTGGCACTTTTCCTGATATTCACCCATATTTAAGCTTTGTTATGATGATATGTGTTCTCTTTCCTATATCACTTTCATGCAAAGAGTCAATGTAAAAATATAAGATTATATAATCAGGTTTTCTTCCTCAGATTTTTTTTTTTTTTTTTTTGGAGAGTGGGAGCATCTTAGAAAATCTGCAACAAGATCAATCTGATCCCATTTGATCAAATCTGCAATATTTTGTTGTTTTTTCAGGCATAAATCTTTAAAGATACCCTTTTCTACCGGGGCTGCGGAATCAAAGTCGAGAGTCACGGAGTTTAGCCGATCTTCGGGTAAATAGAGTATAAGGCTCTGAAATTCCAGAGTCCTAGTCTGTCATTTTGCTTCCGACTCCACAGCTCTGTCAGATACACTACTGCATTTGCTTTCTCATGCAGGCTCCAATCGATTGTGTGGCAAAAAAAATGGTAATGACAGTGTTGCTATTCAGCATGATTCAGAAACAACTATATTAAGGATTATGAGAGTAATGAGTAATTTTAGAAGGAGGCTAAGACAATTTATATTCAAAGCCTTTTATTTACAGGGGGAAAACTTTCACTTTGTTCTTTTTCTGTTTAGTGAAACAAAAGAAAATTCAATTCTTTAAAATTCAGGACTTACAACCATTTTAAGGGAATGCACATTTTTGTATGATTCTTTAAAAGACAGGGTAGAAATTTATTATCTAAAATACATTGAAGCAAAATCAAAGCATATAAAAATTCTACAATTTTAAAGTGAAAAAGGTTTCAATAAGTCATTCATTACTGGTTTACGTTAAAATTTCTTGAACAATATTTGTGCTCGAACTTTATTCAGAAAATTGCCTAGAGAGAGGCTTTGGGGGCCCCTTTATGGACGCCCATGTTAAGGATCCTATATCATAGGATCTTTTCCCTTATTTTACTCAAAATATCTTGTCACTCACATCCATTTGCATATATGTTACATACAATTGTTTGTAATACTTTACTTCCTTGTTAAAAAGCTATTTTCAGTGCACATAGAGCTACATTGCAAATTATCTGGTACCGTGGATGCAGTTCGTTCGCTAGATATCATTTTGTACAGCGTCACAGAACAGGGTTTTTTTTATGTTTCAGGAAATTAGGAAACTGGAAAGTACAAATCATGTAACTGCTGCACACTGAGAACAAATACAGAATATTAACTTTTAAAACTTGATTCTCTAGAAAAATTTACCTATGCATAATAAAATCAAAGGGCAGACAGTAGTTACATATTAGATGAAAGTTATCACCCAAAGATGCAAATATCCATCATTATTATTTCAATTCAACACTTGCTTGATGCATGATAAAAGTTATTTCAAAAATATAGTAATTCTGAAAGAAATACAACGCAATTCCTGGTGGTTGCCTAGTCAAAAAATATTTTGGAGAGAGATTTGGTCAGGCCTGCCATTTTGGGGGTTCAGGTGTGTCCCCCTTCTCCCAGACTAAGAAATCAATGTATTTACATGTAAGTGGGTGTGGTTTTTTGTAGTTTTCCGGTGAAATTGCATTATGTTTGCTTCCTTTGAACCCCCCCCCCCCTTCCGGGAAAAACGTGAAATGACGGACCTGGATTTGGTTACATTTCAGGATAGTTACTTTTGGTCCTTTTCTATAAAAAAAAAAAGAAAATTTTGAGTTTCAGAGAGGAATATATGTTTTTAAATACCCTCTTCTGGACAGACAGACCACTGATAATTTACTGTTTTTTAACAATTTTCCTTTCCTAGAGAAAAAAATTAATTGCTGGAAAATGTAGGTCCATCATTTATGGAGATGAGGGGGGGGGGGGGTCTGTTGTTTCCTCCGACTTTGAGAAATTAATGTATTTTCACGTATGTGGGCGTGGTTTTTTTTTTTTTTTTTAGATGAAATTTGCATTGGGTCTGCATCCATTGACCACTCTCCCTTAAAAAAATCTGAAATGACAGCCCTGGGTAAATAAACAGTCCCAGGGGTGAACTTTAACTCATATTAGATCAAAAAAAAGAAGCACCTCCACATATATATTTTAAACACATTGATTTCTCAAGGCCGTGGGGGGTAATGGCCACCATCTGTCCTTTCACCAAAAATGATGAGCCTATTACTTAACGAACAATTTGAAAATATTCTTTTCTTAGCACATACACAAAATAATAAAACCCAGACTATTTCACCATACAATGAGAAGTGCTAAGTTACGAGAGAAATGAAGGATCGGGAAAAAAACTGCAGACAAATCGTTACATAAAAAGCCATTTTGAAATATTTTCCATTCTTGCAGATTCTTAAAATCAATCGACACTGAGAAAATGAGATATCACTTACAGGAAATAGGACGGTCAAAGGGCACTTGGAAAAGCAGATGCCTCAGCACATGGTTAAGATATACTCAAATTCCAACCGAAAAATCGCTCAAAACGATATCGAACACTCACGATGGCTTAAAAATATCATGAATTTTGCTTATTTATGCAATTCTATGACAGTTCGAATGTTGAAAATATTATCCGATCACAACACTCGTTTCGTCACACGTATATATACTAACCTTTTTCATAATTCCAGTCTTTCTTTTGCTAAAAGTCGTATATCGTCGTAATTTGTTATCGATGAATTCCATCTTGATTTTGACCCTTCCTTTGGTTTTTTTCCCGTTCGCTGGCAGAGATTTTTTGCCCATTCCAACAGCTGACGAGCCGCCGCCAAGTCCGTAGCCATCTCTGTCGTGGCCATTGCTTTGGTAGCTTTCACCACTCATTCCGAGAACCATTGGTTTACTGTCGGATATTTCTTGGTGCGAAGAAGACTTTGCTTGGTGGTGGAATCCTAGATCTCTGCCTCTACTGTCCACAAATGAACTTTGCATAACGCTTGGTCAAAACCATTCACCCCCTTCGGCACAGAATCGCACATGGGGAACGATTTTTTCCCGTCGAGTATTTCGTCACACCTTACGTTGTAACTGAGAACACGCGAGTAAGCAAGCGCTCGAATACAGCTACTGAAGATAGTTCGGAGAGATAACGGATTAGAAAGAGCTAGTGGGGAAATCTTCCATTTTTTTCTAATCATATGATTTGCGGCTCTCGTAGCGGTACTCTGCGCTGCCTAATTCCCCTTCTAATGTTTATAACCATCCATGTTTCACGTGAAGTGAGCGCCCTCTCCATATATGGTGAACGGGGTCTCCAAATTTGGAATGCACGACCATATATGGAAAGAGCGAATCAGAGGCCTCGGAAGCTCCGATTGTTGACTCCGCAAATAAGAGCCACTGTCCAATGGGATCCGATGGCCCTTCGATTCTGTCACTAAAATGCCTTCTTTGGGGTACAAAGAAATCGAATGAATGAAGGAGATGGACGCGCTTTTCGCTTCTTTTATTTTCGTTTCTTTCACGCGCTTTTTAATATTGATCCTTCGCAAACATTTTGAAGCGCCGTGGCAAAAGTGACTTTTGGCGGAAAAATGCTCGGAATTTTGTTTCGCTTCCAGTGTAAACAAAATTTATATTTTCAGTTTGTTGAACAGGTGTTCCTCCAAACAGATAAAACGGGCAAAAGAATGCCATACATTCATGATCATGTTTGCAAACATTACATATTTTGACTTTATTCAGTTCCGTCATTCATAAGAGGGTCACAAAAGAGCAATTGCATCAAGCCCGTAAGCCCGTCTTTTCGGATTTTTCCAGTGGGGGGGGGGGAGGTAAAGAGTGTATAATCCCTGAAAAAAAAAAAAGAAACAGCAAAAATCACGCTCACTCACATGTTCATTAAATGATTTCCAAAAGTCAAGAGGAGGAGCAATTGACCCCCAGGGCGGCTATTTTTTTTGGGGGGGGGGGGGGGTAAATTGCAACTTTCGTACTACAGGGATATGGAGCGATTGTTTGGAAATTTTAGTCTAACAATCGTTTTAGGTTACATTTGGTCACTTAAGGGGGGGGGGGGTCATGACCCCTTTCCCTCTGGATCTGCGTTTGATTGACCCCCTCCCCAAAATGAAGGGCTAAAATTTCACTGCCCATCGTGTTGGAAAATTATTCTTAGTTAAATATTTGTCAGGGCTACCCACGAGCGATTGGCCCCCTTTCCCCCTGTTCCGAAACGAGTTACGAAAACCCCTTCAAGGAATCAAAAACACTCAAAAATTACGCGGATTAAAACTTCAATGGCAATCAGTGTTTCTTTCAGGCATCTCTCCGGGGGCACTGCCCACCCGGAGAAAGTCAACTGTCCCCCCCCCCCCCCCCGGTGGGAAATTCAGTTTGCACTAGCATGCAAAAAATAAAATAATTACAGTAAAAATAATAATCAAAAATAAGCAAGTAAATATTGAACAAATAAATATAAAAGTATTAACGAAAATTTTGAAACATACTTCATGGGGAGGAGGGGGGCATCAAATGTGGCCTTCAATTGCATTCTAGAATATCAATTTTGCTAAACTACCGGGGGGGGGGATTTGAACCCCTTCTTTTTCCCTTAAACTCATTCAAAATCGCCTACAGTTTTCTTTTTCGGGGGGGGGGGGGGATTTCCAGGGAGAGTGCTGAGTTGCATCGATTTTCACAATGTTATAAAAGATAGTCTACAAATGCGTTTTTAGGATATCAATTTTAAAAATTTCTGAGAAATTATTCGTAAACTCCATCCGTTTACACAACGTCGTCAAAGATATGGCTTGAAATTGCCTAATCATGACTTCAATTTCGAAAATGTCTTAGAAGAGAATATCAAATCGCATTCCTTTCCCTCTACTAATACCAAATATTGTCGATAATTGCATTTTTATAACTAAAATTTCAAAACTTTTTTGGGGGAAAGGGGGGGACGATGACATCCGAACTTAATTCTTGTCTATTTTTTCTCAAACATGGCTTATAACTGCATTTTCTGGTATTTCAATTTTGGAAAATTCTGGGAGGAGAGTCTGTGGACCCGTTCCCTTCCCTTATAACGTCCAAGTTGGTTTGGGCTTCCAGGATTAAATTTCGAAAATTTTAAGAGGGAAAATCCTAAACCCATCCTTTTCTTTAATGACATCAAAATGCGCCAAAACTGCCTTTCAAGATTTCAATTTCAAAAACTTTTCCACTGTCCTGTACCACAATCTTCAATTTCGATTTCATTTTCCTGAGATTCCCTGCCAAACCCTGTCCATTTCTCTCACGTCACCAGAGATGACCAGCAATTGTGGTATTAGGCCTTCAATTTCAGAAACATTCTGGGGGACCTCTTTTCCTCTTAAATATCATCAAAAGTGACACATAACTTCATCAAAGATTGCCTATATTTGCGCATTTTTAGGGCTTCAATTTGAAAAATTTCCTGGTAGGGTGCCTCCAGATTCCCCTGAACGTTGTTAAACTTCGTAAAAAAATCGTTTAGGACTTTAATTTCAAAAAATTGCGAGGGAAAAATCCTTTTAGGCCCAGGATTTGATTTATCTTATTTCTACTTCTCTTTTTAACCGACTTCAACAAAGGAGGAGGTTATCAATTCAAAGCGTATACTTTTTTTTTGTTTGTTCGCACATAACATCTGATCTACTGAACCGATTTGGACGATTTTTTTTTAATCGATAGGAGATGGTGTAACTTAGGTACCATGTACTTATATGACGATATTTGTTCACTAGAAAAAAGTTATTATGAAAAACAATAAATTTCATGTCATTTCCCCATTAAATGATTAAATTTTCAACTCATTGTTGCAAAAATTTGTTGCCTCGCAACAGCAATATTAATAGTAATCATGATGAAAATTTTGAACCAAGGCTTCTCTGGAGTAAGTATGAAATATTAATAAGTAGTCGAATTTAAAGCGATTTGACCTAAATGATTAAATATGAAATCCATTGTTACAAAACGTGGTTGATATGAAACTGTAATAATAATGATAATGAGGATTTTAAATGAAGGCTTAACTAAATCAAACATGAAACTCAAAAGCGTTTAACGTACGTAGTATGTGTTAAAATCATATGAACAACGAGAAACTAGAATTGCTTTGAAATATAAATTAGTTGAAAAGCAGTTGATATTTAAATGGCTTTGATTAAGCTAGTACACAAATAAATACCAGAGAATAATAAAGATTATTTTTTAGTGTCAATCGTTTAAAATTTTAGACGCGTTGATAGTTTCTTCCCTTTTTTTTTACAGTTTATTTTATGGAGCATTTACTTAAGAAAATTAGGTGAAGTTTCGTAGAAACATTACCTTATTTCATAAGTACACTTACATTAAAAAGAATAAAATAAAATAATTTTGGAAAAAAATAGAACCGACTTCAGTTGGAAATTGCTCTAAAAAGTAAAAAATAATTTTTTTCTTTGAACACCATCGAAACTACTTTTAAACATAAGTTTTGAAGTCGGCGCAAAAACGATATAGGTAAAATGATATTTAACCATATTTTGCCAACATTTTTCAGAGAAACCATTGAAAATTAAAAGCAGAATATTTGTACCATTAAGCGAATGTGTGGTAATGAATGAAATGTATGCGAATGCTTTTAAAGAACCTGGATCCATTAAAATGTATACAGTTGAATTATAGTAGTTGCGTATGATTCTATACATTGTTTTTGCGCCGACTTCAAAACTTATGTTTAAAAGTAGTTTCGATGGTGTTCAAAGAAAAAAATTATTTTTTACTTTTTAGAGCAATTTCCAACTGAAGTCGGTTCTATTTTTTTTTTCCAAAATTATTTTATTTCGTTTTTAAAAGATAATCCATCCTATGCGTGCTCTTCATTCATTTTAGTAATAATAATTGTCTAATTTAGAAGCTGGATCCACTCTTTGTTTCCCAATAAAGATCTATATACAACTATGTGTTAAAAAAATTGAGGGTCATCAAAACCTCATACCCCTCCCCACCCATGTCAAGTCTATTTTATATCATAATGGACTCGTTTTTAGCCTACTTTCCCCTTTCCAGTTAAAAATAAAAGAGACGAAAAAAGCATTAAAATTGGCTTAATGCATCTAAAAAATGTCGCCAAGTCCAAAAAATATCGCCAAGTCCAAAAAAATATCGCCAAGTAAAAAAAATATCGCCAAGTAAAAAAAAGTCAAAAAGAAACAAAAAAATGAAATAAATATTTGAAAGTAGGGTATTGTGATGGGGAATTTGTGTGTCTGTCGGTCGGTCGGTCTGTCGGTCTGTCTGTCCCCCCCCCCTAATAACTTTTGAATGAACATTCCGATTTGGACAAACTTTTTTTTGTTGGAAAGATCTCGGCGAGTACAGCTCATTCCCATATTTGATTTTTCGATTTGACAATTTTTGGTGCAACTTTAAACCGTTCAAACAACCTGGCCCGCGATATTAACTTTTTAGTTAACAGTCCGATTTGAACAAACTTTTTTTTGTTCGAAAGATCTTTTCAAGGGTACTTCATTCCCGTATCTACATTTTCGATTTGAACAATTTTTCGTTCAACATTGAACCGTTCAAACAAGCTCTCACCCCTAATAACTTTTGAGTGAACCGTCCGATTTAAACAAACTTTTTTTTGTTCGAAAGATCTCGGCAAGGATACTTCATCCCCGTTTTTAAATTTCCGATTTGAACAATTTTTCGTTCAACATTGAACCGTTCAAACAAGCTCTCACACCTAATAACTTTTGAATGAACAGTCCGATTTAAACAAACTTTTTTTGTTCAAAAGGTCTCGGCAAGGATGCTTCATTACCGTATTTAAATTTTCAATTTGAACATTTTTTTTTGTTCAACATTGAACAGTTCAAACAACCTTTCCCCCACATAATAACTTTTAAGTGAACCGTCCGAATTGAATAAACTTTTTTTTGTTCGAAAGATCTCGGAGAGGCTCATTCCTATATTTCACTTTTCAATTTGAACCATTTTTCGTTCAATGATGAACCGTTCAGAAAAAATTTTAACATGAGCGCCTACGGAGAAATTTAAATTGAATGTTGATTCTGAACTTCAAGGCGGATTTCCTTCAAACTAACTTTGTAAGAAAATGGTTTTGATAAATAATGTATTGTAAAGTACTTTTCTGAATAATCTTCTGTGAGGACTCTGATTCCGACTCCGACTCCGCAAACATGGCGGAAATGCAGGCTCAGAAAAAATGACTGACTGGGCAGACGATTTTTTGTTTATTTATTTATTTGTTTGTTTAATTTATTATTATTATTTTTTTTTATCAGACGATTTTTTTTTGTAAACAAAAATTTTTCATTCACGAGAGCATTTTATTCCTTATTTATATTTAACAACTGGCAACGGATTAAAAATGAAATTCAAGACATTTTATTAACGAACAAGTTTTTTTTCTTTCTTTGATAAAATGTGTTTTGAAGTTCTTTGTACTTTTATTTTATTTATTTATTTTTTTTTTCTTTTGAAAACGATTGTGGAATTTTTCTACGGAAGAACTATAACAGTTACATTCTTCAAAGGTGCGACAAAACTTTATTGACTCGTTTATTTACTTTTTACGTGTCTATTTTATCTGATGAGAGGGGTATATTTTGCTTTCAGAAATCAGCTTTAAGTGCTATAAAGATATGTTTGACATAATTTTTAGTTTCAGATAATCAAGAGAATATTGATCAGACGCTACAATGCCGATGTAGATGTACGGGAAAGTAGGCTCGTTTAGTTCTTGACAGAACTTCTTGTTTTTAATCTATTGCCCTTATATGGGAATGGAATATGGGAATTATTATCAAACACTGGAAAACAAACAAGTTTTTAAAACATACATCTCCCCTTCCGTACATAGGGATTTATTTAGGAAAGGGTCAAGCCAATTACTATACAAATTGATATTTCAAAATGTTAAAGTTTTTATTGAGAGAAGGTAGTTTTCAATTTGTTTCGGAGGGGAGAGACGTGGTCCACATTCACTCCCTTGGCAACTGCGGATCTTGCTTCTTGTTTTGTGGGAGGTCATTATCAAACAGGTGGGGGTGGGGAGGGGGGAAATTTATGGTTTAAATGGGGGGAGCCAAATTTATCGAAAAAAAAGTCCCCGAAATGCAATTTTTGGCCACCCTCATGATCCCTCCCCTCCGGATTCTCCAAGTGCCCCCCCCCCCCGGAGCAAAATGTCTGAAAGAAACACTGATGGCAATCAGTGACACTCTCCCCACTCCCTCCGTTCCGCGTATGCATCTCTGTGTGCGTAGGCGTGATTTTTTTTTTTTTTTCATTTACATCCCTCCTTGACACCGGGAAATTTTTCCGATAACAACTTGGCTTCTCTTTCTGTGTGTGTGTGTATTTTTTTTCTCCCGGAAAACTTAATGAAATATGTAGTAAATTTTAACTGTAAAAAACTTCGTTTTGGTAAGTTTAAGGTTTGAGCACAAAGAAAAATTGTATTACGAAAATCTTTGAGAATGATGTGTTTAGAAATATTCAAAGAATATTCTCCCAAATTATGACATTTACTTTTTTTTTAACTGTACGAATTTAATTCTACACGATATGGCAGGATTGCTCATAAGATAAGAATAGATCCAGAGGGGGGGGAGGGAGTCATTTCCCCTTTTTAGGCTACTCTATGTCGCCTGGCTATACATTTCAGAGACTTTTATTTCGAAATTCCAGATTTCCTCCTCAGGCCAGAAATTGTACTTTGACTCAGGTGCTCCGTAGGGGGATGGGTATCCCTGGCTCTAATATTGCTTCAGTACTTCAGTTCTAGAAATAACAGTATCAAACTTATTTCCGAAGAATAGTAAACAAAACAGTTGATTTAGCATTTTGTTTCAATATCATTCGCTGTATTTTTGGAAGAATTAGCGGGTTTTTTTTTTTTTTTTCCCCTATGCTGCCCATACGCTGATATGAAATCTGCCGCCCTTCAAAAATTATGCTTAAAAAATAACTTAAAATGTGGAGTTTCTTTCAAACAAAATTAAATAAATAATAATTATAATATTTTTTTTTAACCGAACTGAATTTCTTTCTTTAAAAAACGGTAATTTTTGCAATCAAGAGTTACAGTCAGGTTTTAAAATATTGGTTTACATTTTTTATTTGAAACTTTTTTTTTCTTTTAGAATTGCTACTCTCTGTAGATGGTTATTTCGTTTTTCTAACAGTTTTAATTTTGCTTCAATTTCAGTTTATCTTTGTAGACTTTTTATTCATAACACGTATCACATAAAAGTAAAAACACTAATGAATCGTAACACTTAAGAGTTTTATACATGAGGCAATCATTAAAAAATAAATGATCAATGTAGTAAGAAATTTGTCTAAATATAATATTAGGACAGCCTAACGATAACGTGGTTATGACGAGATTTCAAAAATCTTGGCGCCACAACCGCTCCAAAAGGATATAATCATTTTCTACTTGCGTTAGTTATTTCGGGGGAAATTTTCAATTGTTGTGGTTTTGTTTGTTTCAAACGAAGCTGCGTATTAGCTGCTAATCATCTGCAAACCACAATCATTCTCTTATATAGCGCCACTATCGGCGAAGGCCCATTGCCACTATAATTTTTATGCCCAATTTCCCCACTAGATGGAGGCACCTGGGCTCTATTTGATGCGAAACTGCACGAGTAATTTTGATTTTGGCAAGAGATACTCCATGCCAAACGAGTAGTGGAGCAATCTTTTACATGCCGCGTATACGACATGGACGCTGCCGATTTTTCGTATCTTGAAAATTCACCAACTGGAGCCAGATTTGATCCTGCGCCTTTAGGCGTGAGAGGTCAGCGTCTTAACCGCTACACCACTATGTCGGGGCAGTTCATAAATGTCCCTCAGTTTGCTTTAAAAATCAACCTTTTCCACTGAGCGAGAAAATCATCGCTGTGTAAGTGATAAACAATGGTGTCGGTGTTGTATCCCAAGATATATGAATACAGCCGGCTCTCGATGGACTTGAATAGTAGTTAGTCCTCAGCAGTTTTTCATTGCGGAGATTTTTTTTCCTTCCGTTATATCTTATATCAATTAGTTTAAATATATTAATTCACTACATGAAGATACAGTGCGTCGCAAAAGTTTAAGCACTATGCAAATTTTTGAATAAAAAGAAATCTTTTCAGCAATATGCTTTCATATTTCTACTGTAAGTGGCTACTATGATCCTAATTAAGTATTTGAAGTTTTGAAAAATATAACCGCAACGAAAATCAGAAAATACAAAAGATATTTTTTTGGCTGTCGCAAAAGTTTATGCACCGATTAGATTTTATGCAAATATCTCTTGAAACGTGATGCGTGAAGAACCAGTGCGGTTCTTTTGAACGAGTTATATAGTGAAGCAATGACTTAAAGTGTTATCAAGATGCCGAAGTCACTACAGTTCTCGTCTGAAGATGTTGTGAAATTCTGGAAGCTGAAAGCACAAAGTTATGCAAATTTCAGTGATTTTAAATCGATCTAAACATGGTATTTATAATGTTACTAGCAGTACCCGCACGGCGATGCCCGTGCAATAAATGTAAAGGAAGTTAACTAAATAAAGTATAACTCACTCTTAAGACTTCTTCTTTTTGTGTGTGTGTGCCAGGGGCGGCTCCTCACTATGGGCCGGGTGGGCCGGGCCCACCCAAAAAATTGGAAGAAAAGAAATGCCTAATAAAACATATCGTTTTGTATTTCAACCAAAAAAAAACAAAACAAAACATAGGGCATAAAATATATTTTAAACCTTCAGCTCCTGCCCCCCCCCCTCCACATCGCTAATACAGCACAAAAAAGTTTTCAAACCCCATCAATTTTAGCGCTTCGCACTTAAGCGCTTCGCATTCGCAAGGCTTTCAAAACGAATTCAGGGGCCAAATCGAAACGGCCCTCGCCAAGCCCCCGATTTTAGCCAATCGCAATGGCTGGAGAAAAAAGAGCAGTGAGAGATGACACCCCGTTGTAACAATCGACAAGTGGGCATTTTTCATCTGGCCCAAAATTTCCCTTTGTCCCTAACCAAAGCGGTGGAGAGGGAAATGTCCCTCACTGGTTACAGAGGAGCAGGGAATGTCTGGCCCCTGTGTTAGGGTAGGGAGAAAACTTGCTTTTCATTCCGCTCTCTGCGTTTTTCTTTTATTGATTTTTATAACACGTCTTCTTTTTTTTTAGTCTTTCTTTTTTAATTTTCAACACCTATTACTAACAGGCATAGAGATTGCCAGTTTCATTACCCCCCCCCTCACATATTTTTAATACAATGCATGCATATTTTATTTATTAATTTGCGTTTGAGATTCTTATTCTCAAAATTTTTGTATGAAGACTTTATTTTTGACTTGTAGAGCGTTTGCCATTTTCTTGGTGTTAGTTTGAATTTAATCTCATTTGTCGCAGTGTTATGTTAATATATTAAAAAGTTTGTAAGTATTGTATGAACTCTAGGAATTTCATCCTGCCGGGTGTGATATTATAAATGCTTGGAGAAGTGATGAGTATTCATAAGCTCCAAATGCTACATTTATTTAGCCGAATCATGACTGCATTTATATCCAGGACAAAAGAGAGGCCAACCCCGCCCCTAAAATATCAATAAAGTAGTCTGCCTCCCCCCCCCCCTCTCTTTGATGATCATCCCTACAACTAATATTATCACACTCAAAGGGATTTTAATGTCCGAAAAAACACTTAGATGTTGAATAAAAAGTTTGCTACTGCGCATTTTTTCTTATATCTTATGACACGTAACCTTCTACTACAAATACACTAAAGCAGTAACCAGAAAAAAAAAACAAAACTTATAACATTGAACGTTCATAAAAATATTGAGTGGATCAAAGTCTACTGTATATAAAAACTATATTCAGCTTAAAATGTATAAATGAATACATTTATTTTGTAAATTATTATTATTTTACAAATTGCTTCATAATTCAAGAAAAGCGTGGGCATAACATTTCGCAACATTTAAAAACTATATTTTGCAATAGCTTTTCCTGAAGGTTTATAATATATGAAATATTAAATATTGTTTAAAAGTAATCTAGTTAAATTAATAGTTTATATCAAAGTTTAATAACGGTACCTAATGGTTCTGAAAAACTAGGCGTTCTGCAAAACTTTTTATTTCTAACATATCGTCGGCACCATGCTAAACTAACGAATGTGAAAAATCGCGTTTTTCAAGTTCGTTATTCAAGTTCAAATTTTGCAAATAATTAAAATTAAAATGATACCTTCGAACGATAGTTTTACACTTAAAGATATCTATAAAAGTTTAAAAAGTTAAAATAACCAAATACACCAGGCAGGAGAAAGTTATATGCAGTGTTTTAGCTCTCCTGAAAAGTGCCGATTTTCACATTCGTTAGTTTAGCATGGTGGCGACGATATAACACGTTACCATGACTGTCAGTCAAATCATGTATCCGAAAAGATTATTACCAGTTAAGCAAATATTTCTGATAGATATAACTAAATTAGTCAGTTATCCGTGTTTTAATTTTAATGTTATTCGAACCGGTAGTCAAGATCCTTTAATTTTGATTATATTGTAAGAAAAATAAGTGTTTTAATATTGTTATATACTCTTTGTGTATTTCCTGAAAATAATTCGATTCATCTCATTACTAGTTTGAGTACGACCGTAGGTAAGCGAGTGGGACCATAACTGGTCAAATCCCAGTGTATTCTAATTTATTTAAAAACATATACATGCATTAAAATTAAAAGTTAATGAAAATATCATAGCTATAAAAGTGACATATTAGAGTTCTAACACCTTTAGAATTTGTTTTTTCATGAACTAAAATTGCAACATTTGTATCCAAATTAAAAAAAAAAAAATGTAAGCATGGCCAGATCTAGTCATTTACCTTATGAGTTCCTTAATTTGATGGAGGCTTTCAGAAAGTCATGGTGCAGATTGTTGAAATTTTTAGGAGGAGAGAGGAGGTGTTTTTAGACAGAAATTTTCTTTTTCTTTTTGAGTGTAGTCCCGTAATGTTTGAGGAGGTGCGCCGCCTTGAGGCGTGACACTTTTGATGTGATGAATATTTTCCCTGTCCGAAAATGGCAAAATTATGAGAGAAACATTAGTGATCTGTAGAAAGTCGGTCGTCTATGGAAAACATTGTTACTAGTATAAATTTGATTGCTTAAGGCTGGTGTAACATTTAAAATATAAAACCTATGTATCAAATCAAATGTGAGATAATTTTGCAATTTGTATTAATAAAAAATAATATTATTTTAAGTCGCTCAGCATTAGTTTACTAACTGTTGTTTCCTTCATTTTATCTGTGTAAGCATTACTGGAGAAAGATATAATTGCGGGCCCACCCGCTAAATTAAGGCACGAGCCGCCACTGGTGTGTGCGTGTGACGAACTTATTTATTTTTAGCGACATTTTTACGTTTCAATGGAATTTTTGACACAACTGTAGTGCCAAGATTTTCGAAAACTCTCAACGAACACAGCAATATTGCCCTTGAAATTTAATATAATTTACTGATTTAACTATAATTTCAATGTAAAATTGGTCGCCAAATCTAAATTTATTAACATAGGGAACCAATTGTGTCAGGTAGCTCAGTCTCAACCATTCTTTCATGATTTTAATGTGAACATTAAAAGGCAAGAAATATAATGTCTTTCGCACCATATCTTTAAAGTGATTACACTCTAACAGTGACCCTCAAATAAGCTAGATTTCACTGGCTGGTAGGTTTGGTAAATTTCCCGATTGTTGCCAAACTTTACGACGCCAAATACTAAGAGTAACTAAATAGCTGTGTTACCGAAAATGTCAGAATGGAACTATTAAAAATTTAGTGATGGCGGCATTAAATACATGTTTTAAACATGCAATAAAATACTCTTTAGACTGCAAACAACTACTGTTCCTTCCCAGAGCGTTTTCTTTTTCTTTAATTTGGAGAATTTATTGTTTCACAGGCTGGGAGGTTTGGTAAATTCCCCGATTGTCGCCAAACTTTACGACGCTAAATACGAAGAGTAACTGAATAGCCATCCCCAATTTTTTAACAATAATAGTTCCATTCTGACATTTTCGGAAGCACCGAATTTTGAGGAAGTCAACTGAATAAATTTAAATTCACTCCAATCCCCTCTGACGAAAAATTATAATATCCTTTAGCTCAAATGCGCTCCACAACATTTTAAATTCCACTTAAAGTCTTGTTAAAGTTTAAATCAATTCGCCAAATAAATCAAAAAGGTAGACAGTTTAGTATAAGTAACAGGCGATAGTACTTATTAAAATTTAGTCAATTTTCAAGGCTTATCTCTACACGCGAATTAAAACCCCAATGTAACTTCAGGGCCAAAAGAGCAGCTGATCTGAAAAATGGATGTAGTGTTTCAGTTCTGCGTACAGAGTTAGGCCTTGAAAATTGACTAAATTTGATTAATTAATATCTCCTGTCCTAATTAACGGACAGAAACGGGCTAAAACTTTTCTTTTTCAGAAAAAAACCCCTTTTCAACGATATATAATGTTTAAGGGTGTGGGAAGGTCCCCCCCCCTCAATTATGGCGGATACACCAAAAATGAGACTAATTAAATAATTTAAAAATAACTAATTCGAAATTAAAAATTTGGCTTTCGAGGTGCATTTTACTGGGATACGTTCGAATTTTTGAGCCAAGTTTCAGGTCTGTAGGTGCTGTAGGGGCTTCTGGCCAGCGGTTACAAACGAACAAACAAACATACAAACACCGTCATCTTTATACATATAGATGAAACGTGGAAATCAATTTAAACCTGCGTTTCTCTCAGGAAGACCGAGAAAAACTACCTCTCGTGAGGATAGAAGAATTAAAAAACTGGCGTTAACTGAAAATTTGTCACTTAATCAAATAACAAGAAGTTCTGTCAAGAACTAAACGAGCCTACTTTCCCGTACATCGACATCGGCATTCATATCATCTGATCATTATTCTCTTGATTATCTAAGACTAAAAATTATGTCAAACATACCTTTTTAGCACTTGAAGCTGATTTCTAAAAGCAAAATATACCCCTCTCATCAGATGAAATAGACACATAAAAAGTAAATAAATGAATAAATAAAGTTTTGTCGCACCTTTTAAAGAATGTAACTGTTACAGTTCTTCCGTAGAAAAATTCCTCAATTGTTTTCAAAAAAAAATTAAAAGTACAAAGTACATCAAAACACATTTTATCACAGAAAGAAAAAAAAAAGAAAAAAAAACTCGTCCGTTGATAAAATGTCTCGAATTTCACTTTTAATCCGTTGCCAGTTGTTAAATATAAATAAAGAATAAAATGCCCTCGTGAATGAAA
The DNA here is from genome assembly GCA_038373865.1 of Uloborus plumipes. Lineage (NCBI taxonomy): Eukaryota > Metazoa > Arthropoda > Arachnida > Araneae > Uloboridae > Uloborus > Uloborus plumipes. The sequence goes on from JAXGGA010006184.1 coordinate 26,985, forward strand.
CATTTTTGTTACAAAAAAAATCGTCTGCCAAAAATAATAATAATAATAATAATAAATTCAATAAAACAAATGAATAAATAAACAAAAAATCGTCTGCACAGTCTGTCATTTTTTTTTCGAACTGTTTACTCAAAAGTTATTAGGGGTGACAGCTTGCTTGAGCGGTTCAATGTTAAACGAAAAATTTTTCAAATCGGAAATGTAAATACGGGAATGAAGTATCCTTGAAAAGTTCTTTCCAACAAAAAAAAGTTTGTTCAAATCGGACTGTTCATTAAAAAGTTAGTATCGTGGGACCGGTTGTTTGAACGGCTCAAATTTGAACCAAAAATTGTTCAAATCAAAAAATCAAATATGGGAATGAGCTGTACTCGCCGAGATCTTTCCAACAAAAAAAAGTTTGCCCAAATCGGACTGTTCATTCAAAAGTTATTAGGGGGGGACAGACAGACCGACCGACCGACCGACCGACCGACCGACCGACCGACACACAAATTCCCCATCTCAATACCCTACTTTCAAATTTTTAATTTTTCGATATTCATTTTACCTTTTTATTTTTTTCACTTGGCGATATTTTTTTTTGACTTGGCGATATTTTTTAACTTGGCGATATTTTTTGGACTTGGCGATATTTTTTAGATGCATTAAGCTACTTTTAATACTTTTTTCGTCTTTCTTTTATTTTTAACGGGAAAGTAGGCTAAAAACTAGACTTGTAGCAAAATTATGACGTGATACCATAAGCAGACGAATAAAAGAATCGGGATTTATCAAAAAACAAAAGTTAGCTCGTAAACCTTTTCTGAAAAAGTGTCACAAACAAGCAAGACTGCAGTGGACAAAGCATCATATGCATTATAGTGACGAATGGATTACTGTTGTGTTCTCTTAGAAAAGCAATTTGCGTGCGATAACTCAATATTTCATTTCAAAGCGTGAAATAAATTAATATTTTTGGCTATGAAGTCACACAGTATGTAAGTGCAATTTCTTAGGAAAAAATGTTTTTCATAATTTTTGTAAAATATTTACTTTTGAAATGAAATAGAGCTGTCATATACAAGACAAAGTGTCTGCTTTTCTATGAAATCTCCGAACGCAAAGGAACTGACCGCTTATAACCGAATATTCGTAAAAAAAGAGTTGTGAAAAAAATTTCCTAGATGTTAACTTTGTTTTTTTAATCTTGTACAGCCCTAGAATTCGGTTAATATGCTTCGAACTGTCTTTTATGTCATTGTTTTTCGAAAAATACTCACAACATCGTCATTTGAATTGCAGATTTTGGAACATGTTTGAAGTTTAGAGGGGGAGGGGGGCTTCCATCACTTGCTCTCAGGATCAATGACTCTTCTTACTATATCGGCTGATTCGGGAGCATTTTTAAAGAAAATATTTCCCAAGCTTTCATTTTAATTAAAATTTAATGGATCACAAAACTATAATTGCTTCCTATATCAGTGGTGTTTTCGTCAAAAGTGAGTTATGCTCCTATGGACTCAACATTGCACCAAGGGCGGATCTAAAAATATTTCAAGGAAGGGACGATTGATTTCATTACGTATCCTTTACTGCACTTCTTGGTTTACAAATGTTAACCTCAAATGTTTTGGACTTCCAATTGCGAAATGTATGCAGAAGAGAGCCCTAAATGTTACTTCTGGTTGGCCTCAAAGAAAGTCTAAAAATGCCTTTTTGAACTTCAATTTTGAAAATTTACCATTGGTAAATTCCCCTAGGGAGGGGCGATCGACAATCCCTTGTATCCGTCCCTGCATTGTACTCACCAGGTATTTCATTTTTAGTGTATCCGGCATAATTCAGGGGGAAAACTCCCCCCCCCCCCGATCCACCAAACATTATACATCGTTGGAAAGGGTTTTTTCTTCTGAAAAAGAAAAGTTTTAGCACATTTCTCTCCGTTAATTATAACAGGAGATATCAATTACTCAATTTTCAAGGATTAACTCCATACGCAAAACTGAAATACTAGGTCCATTTTCCAGACAAACTGCTCTTTCGTCCCCGAAGTTACATAGTGGTTTAAATTTGCGTACAGCGTTAAGACTTGAAAATTGACTAAATTTGAATAATTGATATCTCCTGTTACTTACTTAACTTAACGTGTTTTTGATTTATTAGGCGAATTGTTTTAAACTTTAACAGGACTTTTAGTGGGATTTAAAAGGTTGTGGAACACATTTGAATTAAAGAAAAAAATAATTTTACTTCAGAGGGTTGGAGTGAAATTTTAGTATTTTTCTTTTACATAACAAATCACCAAAAAAGTGGCGTAAATAGCACCCCCGCGAGGACGGGGGGTGGTGGGCCACGAGGTTTGAAGGTTCTCGATAAAAAAAAAGGAGCATTATAAGTTGCAATGAAAGTACAAAGTTAAGGGCACAACTTTTAGCACAAACTTTTTTCAAAGAAAAAACAAAAGCATACGAAAAAAAAAATTAAACGAAAAAAGTTTGATTTTTTGTACAACCATATTCACAGAAACATGAGATGCAGAGTTTAGTGACTTACACCACTTTACACTAGTTGTTGTTAATAAAACAATTTAGGGGAAAATGTATCCGCTAATGGCTTCAGTAAAATGACAACCTTTCATTCTGCTGAAACGGTGACACGTTCCGATCTCATTTTCTGTACTGGACCGTAAAACTTTGAACTCAAGCATCTCTTTCAATCACAATTCTTTCAATTTTTTGTGTTGGAATTATTTTTCAATTGAGATTTTTTACCCCCTGAATAAAAGTTAGGGGACCTGGAGTCTGGAGTTCTTATGAGGATTTAGGTTTTTTTTTTTTTTTTTTCATTTTTTCACTTCAAACTTTGAAAATTTTACTCTGCACCCCATTTTGAGTATTTTTGCAATCGGAAGTTCATGTATCTGGGAAGAACGGTTGCGAATATTAAGGTCACGCTTTCCGGTATGCTTGCATAGTGCTTGTTGGAACAAGTTTTAGATTCATTTAGTTTTTGCACTAAATGTCCTCTTTGCACTGGCGATGATATCGCGGCTACGTAAAATTTGTTGTTAATAGCAATACATCGCCAATTCGGTCATTCCATCCGCCCTCCTTGCCCCTTTGAAGTTCATCAGCGCTTGATCACAAAAGAAAATTTTTCTCAGAAGGCAAAAACTTACCGAAGCCTCTACTTCAAACGGAACTCTATTGTTTCCCTTTTACACTGCAAAATGACATGGAAGATTATGCCGCACTACTGTAGATTTCAATTAGATGTACACGTGGTGTAGATTTCAGCTCTGAATATTTTTTAAATCAAGTAAAACTATGCAAATGTTCTAAATTTATCTAAATTTTAAAAATAAATAAATCAATTAATTTTAAAAAACCATTAAAAATCATAACCATTTATAACTTTAAAACAGTGAGTAACCGCCCCTAAGCAAGGGCTAAGGCAGAAAAATGCAATACACCGCCAACTCGTTCATTTCGATCCATGGACTGCAGTTTCGGGCTTATTATGCCCTCATCAGCATGGAATACGAAAGTAAATGAGTTGGAGGCAAAAATCCTCTTGTAAAGCAAAGCAGAGAGTCGAAAAAAACCTGGTAGCTCATGTGAAATTAGAATACTAGGGAGCGACCGCACATGGGAACGGTACAACTCGAAAATTTTAAGGCAGAGCTTTGCCTTAAAATTTTCGAGGACGAATTTTTCGAAAAATGTATGGTGCCTTCAACCCTTTCTTCCTAACATCACTGAATATTGTTTTAAAACAGTTTTTTAGGGTTTCTATTTCGAAATGTTTCCAGGAAACAGGGGAGAGCCCCTCTTCTCATAACATCCTAGTTTGTTCATGGTTGCGTCTTTCCCTCAATATGAAAAAAGACCGTCTAAAACTGCGTCGACCCCTGATGCGCCATGGGGTCCCGAAATTCTCCAAGAATCTAAAATTCGAATGCACTGGTTTCAGATGTAACTGCAACCTGTAGCTGAATGAACGAGTTTTTTTGCAGCCGGGAACTAATACCAATAGGCTAATAAGGTCCAACCTAGGGGCTACGCTCTGGGGGCTCCAACTTTGTTTCATAAATATTTTAAAAGACAATGACTTACGCTCGACTGGAATTTATATCAATAGGCCTATGTGGACCGGCTTAGGGGCCCCCAATTTCGTTTACCGTTGCTTTAAATTACGATATTATGCTATAGGGCTCCAAAGTTCGACTGGATTCTAAAGCTTCTAGAGGGATGTTTTGCACATTTCCGAACATGGAGACACTTTTGAAAATATTTTTGACAATACCTATGTCAAATGCATCAGGCGAAAGATCGTTTTTAAAAAGAGTCAAAAATTATTTACATAGTAAAATGGGAGAAGAGAGGCTTAACAACTTAGCCATACTGTATATTGAACAGGAACTGTTGAACCGCGTCAACACGGAACACATAATTAATGATTTTGCTGCAATTAAATCTAGACGACAATTTATATATGAGGTGTGCAAATAAAAAATTTTGATACACTGTAGTTTTTTTTCGGGGGGGGGGGGGGGATTTTCTCTCCCCCCCCTTTTAGAGTGGGATGGAGGGGGGTCCCCAAAACTTTTACCGCTTGGGAACCCCACTTCACCTGATCCGCCTCTGGGACTAGAATTTCAAAAAAATTTCGCGACGCGGGAATTCCCGACACTCCAATCAGCTGGGAGCTTTCAGAGTACTCTCCCCCCCAGGCGCGGATCCAAAGGGGGTCTCATGACCGCCCCCCCTTAACCGACCAAAGATAGCAAAAAATTGCATTTTTAGGACTTGGAAATTGCCAAAAAACCCCATTTTTGCACAAAAATTGCACTTTGACCCTTCCCTTTCCGAAAAGGACCCCCTCCTTAACCAGAAGCTAGATCCTCGTTTGTCCTCCCCCCCCCCCAAAAAAAAGGAAATATTCTCTGGTCGTGCTACTGTATCGTCCTGTTTCTATTATATTTTAGTTGTAACTAAAAATAATGTGGTAATCAGGAAAGGGGGGGGGGTTGAATTTGTAAGCCTTGGAGCCCCCCTCCAGGGCACAAAAGTAAAGTGCTTTCACTAGATCAGCAACTTTTTAATTTTTAGTCCTAAATAATTTGTATGATATAAGTTGCAAGGAAACATTGAAGGAAAAAATTAAACCAGTTGTTCCCAAACTTTTTGAAACCATCGTTCTCTTTAAGGATTTAATTACACTTATTGCCCCCCCCCCCTCCTTTTTTTCCTAAAAAACAAAAGTTGCAGTTTGTGACCATCGTTTTTTTTTTAAATATAAATGCGTAATTTTATTTGAAGCAAAATGCACATGATAAAGTAATTTTGTTTGTCACCCTTAAACTAAAAAAAAAAAAAATCTATAAATAAATTAAAAATACTTTTTTTTTCTTTTTTCCCGTTCTTTTCCAAAACGAATTGATAGGTATTTGACAGAAAGTTCTTAAAAATAAAAATCATTGACATAATTTTCAAAAACAGAAATACATATTTTACAAAATTATTTCTTATTAAATTAGAATCTAAGAAAATTAAAAACAATGACACTGAATATTTAAATTTTTTTTTTAGAAATTGGAAAATTTACAAACGGCGATGAATTATGAAATACTTTTTTAGGTGTAACAGTGGTGTAAGGATGAGAAGTTTATTTCTTTTTAACCTTGTGATTCCTATATCCCCCCCCCCCCCAATAACTTTTGAAGAAATACTGTGTTTCTGCTTTCATTATATGTATTCGCTGGTTATACACAACAGAATGAATTATAGTTCTGTGTTGGTTTTCTTCGTACATCTTAAAGAACAAACAACTTAAGTTGGCGGTGTCAATGACACAAATACGAGTAAGTCACCTGAGCAAGACCTGAATCTACATATTACGAATTACTGGGGCAAGAAGAATACAATTTGGCTACTTTTTCCACCAAAGTAAATTAGTAGCAGCTGAAAGATCTTCGTCAAGTGATCAAGTACTTCTAGATCACTTCCCAAACTGAGAAGGAAATATGCAAAGTAACCCAGAAGTGCTGAAGCTCAGTTTTATACTTTAACAATCTATAGTTTTATTTGACATGAAACATTGTAAAATTAAGCTGTTGGTTGCATAGAAATCACCGACAGACAGGGTTGGCAAGTTTTTGACAGTCGGAGGTTTTATCCGGTTTCAATCGTCATGTCAAAACCCCCTTTTTGACATGGTTTTTGACATAATTGTCAAAAATCCAAATTTCTGTCCAAAATATGTTTAAATTTGATATTGATAATTAAAATACATTTTCAAATGAATTTGACAATTTCTGATTTCAGACACTGAAGTAAACTTTTGGAGTTTTAGGTTATTAAAATAAAGTGTAATAAGCAATCCTAATCCTAATTGAAGGGCTCGGGAGTAAATAATGGTAACTAGCATTTTAAAAAATCAAACATATGGCTTTTGAATATGGCTTTATTGCGTTGAGAAATTACTGTAACAGGTTTTTTTTTATTTTACAAATGGAGTGGGTACATTAATTAATTGCTGTGGGTCTTGGGTATACTTAATAAACTTTTACAAGTGATTTTTTTAAATTTTAATTTGAAATAATAAATTTTAACTAATAAATAAATAAATTAAATAGTTTGATCAAAAATATTTAGCAGATTTGTACACTGAGTACTAATTAATTTAGTTTTGCTTTTATTCAAAAGAATAAAAATATCACTTTAAATTCTGATGTAAAGATTTTTAGATTGATAAAATAGCTAATTAATAGTTATTAAAACATTTAAACAAAACTACTTTAAAACTGGATTTAACTTTTAATACTTTTAACTTTTTTCATGGTATAACAAGCTAATTTAAAAGAATGAGAATTAATTTTCATTAAATTTATTAATTTAATTTTTAATAAACTTGACTGATAAGATAACTAATTGATAGTTTTTAAACATTTAAACAAAACTTCTTTAAAAACTGGATTTAAGTTTTAATGTTTGTAACTTTTTTCACGGCATGACAAGTAAATTTAAAAGAATGCAAATTAATTTTCATTAAATTTATTAATTTAATTTTTATTAAACTTGATTGATAAGATAACTAATTGATAGTTATTAAAACATTTAAAAAAAACTACTCTAAAATTTGGATTTAAGTTTTAATATTTGTAACTTTTTTCACTCCATAACAAGTTAATTTAAAAGAATGTGAATTTTAATTTTCATTAAATTTATTAATTTATTTTTTATTAAACTTGATTGATAAGATAACTAATTGATAGTTATATAAACATTTAAACAAAACTACTCTAAAATTTGGATTTAAGTTTTAATATTTGTAACTTTTTTTCACGGCAAAACAAGTTAGTTTAAAAGAATGAGAAATAATTTTCATTAAATTTATTAATTTAATGTTTATTAAACTTGATTGATAAGATGCATAAATTTTTATTTAATATTTTTCAGGATGAGAAACCTTATATGTTTATAAAAAATCTCAATAACCACTGTATTTGAGTTTCAGACAGGTTTTCGACGTTTTCGACATGTCATGTCAAAAACTGGTTTTTGATGTCAAAAATCCAACCATGCTGACAGCGCATTAAAGTAGCTCTTTAGACACTAAACTTTCCTTTACGTCAGTTCTTACATCAGATTCAAGAGCTTCCGCAACTATAGGACTTTCTTCATCAGTTGAAAAAATAGATCCTTCAGTGTGCTTTATCGCATGCATTTTCAACTGACTCCGACTACGGAAAGTCTCCTTGCAGAACTCGCACAAGAAAGTTCTCCCATGGTGCCTTTTCAGATGGTTCAGCAATGTTGTTTTCCGGTTGAAATGCTTTTGACAGTATTCACAAGCAATGAGATTTTCCTTGGTATGCAGTCTCAAATGGCACTCCAAGCTCTGGTTTTCGGTAAATGACTTCCCACAATGTTCGCAATGAAAGGGCTTCTCCCCGCTGTGACGGAGCAAATGACGCTTCAGGTGCTTGCTTTCCCGGAATTTTTTGTCACAGTAATCACAGGCGAAGGGCTTTTCCCCGGTGTGGATCGTCAGATGAGATTTCAAGCGGTTCCTGTGGACGAAAGTCTTTGGGCAAAGGTCACACGCAAATGGCTTCTCGCCAGTGTGAGACCGCAAATGAATCCGTAATGTCTGTTTGCTAGCGAAAGCCTTCTTGCACAGCTCACAAGAGAAATCTTTCTCCTTCGTGTGAGTCAACAGGTGGCGTTTAAGTGTGCACTTCACTGCGAAGGTTTTGTTGCAGTACGAGCACGGAAAAGGCTTGGAGCCAATATGAACATTCATGTGAGACTCCAAGGCACGTTTCTGGATGAAACCTCTACAGCAGATTTTACAAATGTACGGCTTCTCTCCGGTATGAATCCTCATGTGGAGCTCCAGATAAGATTTTGATTGGAAGGTTTTCAGGCAAAATTCACACTGAGAGGGACCCATGTGGTTCTTCACGTGTATCTTGAGAGCGCCCTTGGCGACGAACGACCTTTCGCAAAACGGGCAAAAGAAAAGATTTTTCCTTGTGTGCGTTTTTACGTGGCATTGCCATGAAAATTTTATAGCAAATGTTTTGTCGCAATATTTACATGAAAAGGGTCGTTCACCTGTGTGTGTTTTCAAATGAAACACCAATGAACTCTTATGGAAGTATGACTTTTCGCAGCAGCGACAATGAAAACGCTTTTTTTGGTCACATTCCCCCACTTGGGACATTTTTGCCCCAACAGTGTTAAAGCACCTGTTTTTTATGCATGGTTCTTTTGTATCCTATTCAACGCATCCATGCTGCAACTCTAATACATTAAATTCCACTTGTTCTCTTCTGTCTTTGAATGGCAGGAGTATAGTCTTGAGGATATCTGGAGCTGAAAAATAAACAAACATAATCAGTCTGAATAGTTACTTTTACACTCACACGTCAAATAATACCATACTATAGACAATGCCTCAGAAACTGAATAATGACATCATCATGGATTGCTCAATCATTACGTATAACCAGACTGCTGCATAACGTTATGGAATTCTCACACACTTTTTAAAATTTTAATTTCACCATTAAATCTCACTGAACAATATTACCACAAATAACACTGAACTACATTTAAAAACAAAAACAAAATAAGAAAAATTAAATTTTAAAAACTTTGTTTTGTAACAGAAGAATTATAAAAAGTAAATTTTGTAAATTGTTTAACATCCAAGAATGTTAGTTGATTCTCATTTGTCCTATTTTTAAATTTTGATCATTATTTTTCATTTTATCCATTGCTCTGATGTTTGGTAAAGATTATATGTAGAAATGACTTGTTTGGACATTATTTTACAACTTTACTAGCCGGGTACCCGGCGCTGCCTGGGTTTCTGTTTCTGCCAGGTAGGATGTCTTAGTGAAACTCATTCATAAATTTTTCAACATTAAAGCGCACATCTATATACACAAATGGCTACTTCTGTAAACAATGGCTATTTTTTCTGTCTGGATAGACTAAAAAAAAACTGTACAACAAATCCTAAATACAAATGCAAGTTATAAATAATGTTTAGCTAAATAGGAAATGCTATAAGCTTGGCATATTAAAATAAATATATATTTAAAGTATCAATTGCTCTGGAGTCGACCATTTCCAAATATTGCACATTAAATAAGAACCATTATTGCAGTTTCTATCCTTGTACTGATAATTCCAGGCTTCTTGTCTCTCATTGTTACATAGTTGAGACTGAGAGATACCTTGGCGATTTTGTTGTAGCCGTTCATCCCTTGATTCATGTGTCTCATTAGCTAGCTCCAAGCATTTTCCATCTGATGTAGTAGAATCTAGAGCTCCTGTAGAAGTTAGTCTTCCCTAGTTATGTCCCTGGAGTTAGAAATCCCTAGTAATAGTAGCCTTAGTAAAATTTAGTGCCGAGCGTTTTCTTGGCATCAAGAAAACTAGTAAAACAATTTAAATCGTCAAAATTTGTACCAATTTTTCAGAAACTGGGAATTTAGATTTTCCCTTTCAGCCTAACCTTAGAGCACACGAATCCAAACTGTATTAAACTTATAACCATGCAGCTTCCAGAATAGGAAAAAATATGCTTTTTCTGCAAATATGTTAAAGCCAAATTGGTAAAAACATCTTTTGTGATAAAGAAAATTTTTTGACTATAAACACTTTCCATTTTCTATGTGTTACCAAAATCAATTCCCTTTTTGTTTACTCCATGAGCCATTATTGGCATAGATGAATTTAAAAATCCTAAGAAAGCAATAAATTTCATACTTACTACAGAGAAGCCTTGGTTCACAATTTTCATTATGATCACTATTAATATTGTTGTTGCAAGGCAACAAATTTTTGCGACAATGGACTGAAAATTTAATCATTTAAATGGGAAACTATATGATATTCACTGTCTTTTATAATAACTTTTTAAAACTAAGTTCTTTAGAAATTAATTATAGCCTATCCTGATTCCTGTTAATGTAGCTATCTACGCTGAAAAAATGGTTGAAATCGGTCCAGTAGTTTTGAAGATTACCCCAGATACACATACATACATATGTACAAAAGTAGTCATTTATGTATATAGATTAAACTTCAAAATGAAACAAGTCATTTATCAAGACTATAAGTTCCATTAATATAAAAAAGAATCCACCAAACAATTAAATCAATTAAAATCTGAAATAATTCACCAAATAAAAATCCAAGCAGTTAAATAACATGAAAACTTGATAAAAATATCCACCAAATAAATAAAATGGCATTAAAATGTTAAAAAATCTGCACAAATATGTACTTATACAGTATAAGAACATTGATTGGGTTGTTGATTTGTTTATGTTTGGCCTAGGCAAAAGTGGAAAAATGACATTTGTATTTACTCCTCAAGAAAATGGCAGTATACAAAAAACGAACTTTTTTTTTTTTTTTTGAGATAAATGAAGAAATATGTGTTTGTTTCCCCACAAAGAGTAGTAAAATGCTAGAACTTGAAGTTCTTTTCGTGTTAAAATTTCAGCATGATCAAAATAAGCAAGTATGTAAAATAAAACTGAAGAAAATTAGATGGCAAAATGAAAAACGGAAAATTTGCAGATTGCGCTGTTTATCCGGCTAGGACAGTAGGACAGTATACTGATCTGAATTATTAAACAAATGATTTAGATTTAAGACGCTGAGCACGCTTTTTCGACACACTTTTCTCTGATTGAAAACAGCATATGGGACAAACATACTTGTTAGTTACAAGAATAATAACCTCTAATTTCAAAGAAATACTTTACAGAATGCGAATATCGATGACAACTTATATGCAATTCTGTAACAGATTCCGAAACCGCGACACAACAACAACTAGTGAAGAGCTGTTGCCAGCTTACAAAATCTTTTTTCTTGATATGTATGTACGTAGCCTACGTGGATGGGCGCTCCGCTTTACACCAGCCTGTAATTTTCGACCAATTTCTAAAGCTAAAAGGGGATGAAAAAATTAGTACCGTAAACGCGCCATCTGTCGGCTCAAAGCTCATTTATAATGAAATTTCTACGGGATTTTGAGTGTCGGACTTGGTAGATTTTTCAAAAATTATGGGCATTTTTTTTCAAAATTTCAACTCACTAGGGGCGCGTTCAGAGTACGTGTTCGAGCTTTCCGGGTTCTTCCCAAAGCGTTCAGAGCTGCCATTTGGAACGCCCGAACTTCCCAAATGCTGTCCAGAGTAGACGCCCGAGCTTCCCGGGCTCAAGCACAAGCAGCCCAGGAAATTTAGCTGGGCAGATAAGTCACGTGTTTGGGCGCTTAGCAAAGGAAGATGCTCATTGGCTGAAATTTATTGCACTTTCGTCTGCTAGGATTTACGAAGAGTGACTAAAACAAAATCTTGAAAATACACACACAATGGGGTCAAAAATACGCACGCTATCTGCTGTGATGAATCTGAAAGGATATATTTCCTTGAGAATCGGTCATTGCTGGAACAATCCTGTCAGATAAGCGAGATCGATGAAATTCTTTACTTACTGTTAGGCCTATTTCATCGTAAATTTCTTCACTTGAAATAACGTATTTCTCATTAAATTCGATAAGTCATTTCGATCCCACGCTGAACCATGACGGTAGATGAGCAATAATTGCCGCCAAGGTTAAGAATGGTATCATTTTGGGCCGAAATATAGGAGCGAATGCAGGATTGTTCCTGCATTGACCGCCGCGTATAACTTTCTGCTGTTGTGTCCGCCATTTTGTTTCTTCCCGAAAGGCACAAGTGCTGTCCAGACCACAACTTCCCGGGCTCGGCCAACGCCTCCTAAATACTAAATGCCTATAACATTTGCTTCGCTACCGTAGAGATGGGTTCAACATTAAACGCCACCTTGCGGCAATCCGATGATGTCGTTGTTATTTTTCGATTGCTTAATTTTTAAATTTAAATTCAGAAATGAACCAATCGTTAATTTTTGGAAGAACTCCGGTAGATGGCAGTGTATCGTGAACCAAGGGAACTTTTCAGCTATTGGCGTTGGATCCAAACAATATTCGAGTTAAATTTTTTGATTGCTTAATTTTTAAATTTAAATTCAGAAATGAACCAATCGTTAATTTTTGGAAGAACTCCGGTAGATGGCAGTGTATCGTGAACCAAGGGAACTTTTCAGCTATTGGCGTTGGATCCAAACAATATTCGAGTTAAATTTTTTGATTGGTTGATTTTTAAATTTAAATTTAGAAATGAACCAATCGTTAATTTCTCTTTCTCGAAGAACTCTGGTAGATGGCAGTGTATCGTGAACTTAGAATGAAATCTTGCTCTGTGCTAAAAACCGGGAAGTTTCAGGCATTTAGTATTTAGGAGGCGTTGGCTCGGCTCGGGCAGCTATTTATGACGTCACGGCTTAAACGCCCGGGCGAATACTCTGAACGCAGCCATGCATTGTAACAACTCAGGTTGATGTCCAAAAGCTACTGAAAAGAATTTTTTTTTGCTTGGAAATTAAATTAACGCTAGATGAACACGACTCTGTCAGTAATTGCGCTTCAAATTAAAAAATGAACAAGTTACTTTTGAAAAAGCAAAAAAATATATCTTTTTTTTATTACAACATTTTTTCTAGGATTTTCAATCCTATGTGAAGTTATCAGCTGCCACTTAGCTGTTTCTGCGCTTTGCTAAATGCATTTTAAAACTTTAGGACGCAATAAAAATACTTTAAAAACTAATAATGCATCACAAAAAAATATTATTTTCCCATACATATACATGAGTGCAGCAGCAAACAAGTCTTACGCACTTTCACCCCATGATTTTTTTTTTAAAGTAAGTTATTTTTAAAAAGTTATATTAATTAAAAACCGTTTTTAATATTTTTAACTTTATTTTTTAAAAAGAATTATGAATTTAAATTTAAAAAATTGAAAAAAACATTTTATTCAGAGAAATAAACTTGTTAAATAAAAAAATAAACGAAAATGAAAGAATAATGAAAATGAAAAAATAAATAAATAAATAAATAAAGATTTAAGAAATCATAATTTTTAACTCTAAAATTTGGGGGGGGGGGCCACTAAGGATGGATCCTTTACTTTTGAAAGTGAGAGAGCAGTCATCCTCTTTATCCCCTGTATGAGCCACCTATGCTTTGAATGTCCCCCCCCCCCAAAAAAAAAAGCCCGAGACCCCACGAGAAAGTGAAAGAGAAAATCTTTAAAGCTTTTCCCCGTAACAGTTTAGGGGACGGCATTATTTCCCCTTGGCCCATCCGCCATCCCTCAAGCACCTCCGTAAACGAGACTCCCTCAAAATAATATAAAAAATGAACAAACAATTAAAACTAATATTAGCTTGTCTAAAAAACAGCAATAACGCAATCGACGCCAGGAACACTCCCCCCCCCCCGTTAGTCCCACATTGAAATGAGTTCTTTCAAGGCCAAACATTTTTGTATCGGGGCACACTATACAAGTAGGTGAATGAGGAGCAAAGTGAAATACAGGGGCAAAGTGAAATGGTGAAATATTTTCAGTTTGCAGCGCCACGTTTCAAGCAATATTTTAACTAAGTTCCTGAACATTTTGTTGATTCCTGTCAAGAACTAAATACTTCTGGAGATCAACGAAAAAACTATACAAGTGGTTTTTAGAATTTGATTCACTTATTGTAATACTAGCCGGGTACCCGGCCCTGCCCGGGTTTCTGTGGGTGTAGGGTGGTTTAGTGAAACTCATTCATAAATTTCCCAACACTAAAGTGCATATCTATAAACATAATGGCTCTGTAAACAATGGCTATGTTATAGATAAACTATAAAAAAAATAATGCAAGCTAAAAAAAATAGCAAGCTACAAATAATGTTTGAGTAAATAGGAAATGTTATAAGCTTGGTTTATTAAAATAAATATATATTTACAGTATCAATCGCACTGAAATTAACCATTTCCAAATATTGCTCGTTAAATAAGTCCCATTATTAGTTTCTATCCTCGTGACAACATTGGTGAGGTGAAAACATCTTATGTACCTAATTTAGAAATTTTTTTGACTATAAACACTTTCTATTCTCTAACTATTGCCAAAATCAATTTTTTTTTTATTTCACCCGTTAGCGATTGTAGGCTCAGATAAATATAAAAATCCTTAGAAGGCAATAAATTCCATACTTACTCCAAAGAAGCCTTGGGTCAAAATTTTCAATATGATTACAATCAATATTGTTGCTGCATGGCACCAAATTTTTGCAACAATGGGTTGCTCCCTGTTAGTGCCCCTTTACACGAGGACTGCTGTCGGACATGTGACGTCATTTCAAGCGCGAAAACCAGTTTCGGCGACTGAAAAACCTGCCTGGCTCTGGCAGGCGTGAGTTGTCCGCCGTCCACAACTCGAAGTCCGAAAATTGAAGCCTGACGAACGGTGATTGGCTGTTGATATCACATGCTATAACAACAACAACAAACTTTGTCAGTGCGTCCATCTTGTTTCTTGTGTGCAGTGTGTGACTGGCGGCTAAACCTAGGGCTTTTATTAGGAATTGGTTTCCTAAACGTATATTTCAATCCCTGGGTAAGTTAAAGCATCAAATACAACCTGCATTTTACAGATTCTTTATACTCATCTTCTTCTTATTTTTTTTTGAGTAATAAGATTAAACTTTTGTTTATGTTCACTCAACATTATGTTGCTATTATATTGTACTGTAAACAAAGTTCTTGCATGATTTCTTTGTGTTAAACACTAATTGCATGGATGTTAGAAAGGTAAAAGTCACGAAATAAACCGTATTTTTAATCTTATGGAACTTATTTGTGTGTTTGAGAATAAGATAAAATGTTTGTTTACAATCGTTGAATCAATATAACTTCTATACTACATCGTATTTTGTGAAATGTTGTAGTTATTTTCTGCTGTACTATATTATTCATAAATATACTATGTAACCTTGTTTTGTTAATTTTATAGCTCATTAATAAAGTTAATTACTGTGTAATAAGGTAAGTTGTGTCGAATAATGTGTAATTAGAAATTTCATGCCGTATATTTTCGCCAAAAATGAGATCAATGATTCCTCACGTTGCTCGTGACTATGTTTTTAAGAACAAAATAAAAGGCATATCGAGTTCTTCATTTCATTCTTTAGAGATATTGCAATATCGTACTGAATAATTATTTTTGGATATTGTGTTAGTAAGAATATGCCTCATATGTGCGTTACTGTGAAAGTACTAATTCTAGTAATTGTTAACATTGATAAATATCAATATTCATGCACTAAAGACATTGGCAAAAGAACTATTTTTAGTGAATCACTAGTGATATTTTGTTTTATTATGTTTCGTCACACTAACATTTACACCATGCATATATGTAACCTACACCTAGAACATAACCGTATGTACCAAACATATGCATCTAAGTATTGTATTGTGAATGTACGATATAAAGTCACCGTGCATGCTACAATGGGCCATTTATAGGAATCACGTTTGATCTAAATAGTTTTAACTCAACAAAAGGGGTTAATTCAGTAATGTTCTGTTTTTTTACGACTTGAATCATTTAAGCGGTTGATTTAGTTAACTGCAGACTGAATTAACAGATGTCCACTGTATTTACGTTAAAAATTTCCCCCAGAGAGAGATGCAAAAAATGAATTGAGTGGGTCAGAGGTTACTTTAAGAGAGACAAAGTGCAGTACCCTTCGAAAATTGTCTGGGAGAAATGCTATAAACGCAATCACGAAACATTTTTAATCACTCATAATTATGCATATGTCATTCTTTTTGTTTGTATGCTCAATATTTCTTTATGTGATTAACAATTTATTTATTTTGTATTACTATTAGTATTTTTTGTGTATAATTTTACTTTTACTATTTTAGGGAAGAAATAATTTAAAAAGAGCTTCAGAAAATCAGAGCAAACTAATTCCCGATGACTGGCATATTCGACTGACCAGAGTTTTTCTTGGCTTTCGTTTATGTTAAGTTTTCAGGATAAGCTTTTCTAAGTGGATCAAGAGTTGTGCAACCCTTCAACCATTTAGAATAGAAACTTGAAGGACTTGATGACCATGACAGATTTGATGTGACCATTAGAGAACACGGAGGATCTTCAATAGACTGGCATCACACAAGCCCACGGCCTCCCTGTCACGAATCCGATGCCTTTTAGGTCAGGCCACCATGCCTTGCTTGCTCTTACAGAGAGGGAGTAGAACTCCTTCCTTGAAACCGCCACAGTCAGACAAGGGTGGATCCAGAAATGCCCCAATGGAGGGGCGATTAGGTTTTTTTTTCTACTTGCCTACATTTTTTACAATATATATTGGTTAGCACATATTTACTACAAATGTCTTGGTCTTCAATTTCGAAAAAAATCCAAATCAGAGCCCCGAATCCCAACCACTTCTCATAGTATCATCGAAGATCCTATAAAATTGCCTTTTTAGAACTTCAAAGTCGGAGTAACTGCTGGAGAAGAGTCCCTCAAGGGGGGAGCATCCGCCCCTGCAGTCAGAAAGGTGAGCTTATGGATTTAACCCTTTAAGCGATCAATTATTTTACCAGAAATGCTTCCAAAAAAGGCATATTTTTTATTGCATATAATTAAGTACCATACTTAATAGAATAATAATATTAAGATTTTTTTTTCGCTTTTAATGCTTATACAAAATGTTTTTTTCAGGTACACTGTTTAGCATACTAATTTGTCTCTTTCACAATTTTACTCATGAGTGAAAAATCAATGAATGTATCATAACATTGTAGAACATCAGAAGTATCGTCAAATTGTATGTGCACAGAGGGAATACCAGAATATTTAAATCGAGGACATGGAACAGGTGGATTTTTTACATCAACCTCGGTGAAAATTCTTGCAGAACTCGAATCTTCATCAGAGCTGAGCTCACTGCACGAGTCATCTGAAGCATAGTCCAAATAATTAGAAAAAATATCTGTACTAGAATGTAGTTCATCATCTAACGAAAAAGTTGTCGTCTATTCCATCCATAATTTCCACAAGATTCACAAGCACGGCAATGCAGTACAACAAAAAATTCCCACTTTCCCGCTACATAGAAAAACCCGGATAAAAAGATTTCATTCACATGGACAAACCACACCATCTGTTAAAAAATAAATAAAAAGACTAATTAGTACCTTTCAATAATTAAAAATGTAGGCAAACCAGAAAAGGAAAGGTGAAAATATCGATGCCTGTTCCAGACTGATGAGTCCAAATTAGGTTGAAACTGCAGTTTCTGGATGGAGTAACGGGGCTGTCGGTATATAGCAAAATTGAATTCGAAAATCACCCTTTTTATATTTTCTTTTTGTACATGTTCAGAGAGTCATTGTTTTAGTTTCTTGATATTATGTATAATATATATGTTATTAAAATAATACACTTCATTTGAAAAATTTGCTTGTCGTTTTTGCATTGCAGTGGTAAAGGGAAATATTTCATGTCAGTAAATTAAAATATAATCACATCATGATTTTTCGATCTTTGTTAGTTGGAAGTTACAGAATTTTTTTTCCCCAATTATAAATAAAATATTTTTCTAATTTTCGAAAGTTTTCATTTGGCATTTACTCAAAATTACCAAAGTCAGTTTTTTAATAATTATGAAAAATTCACAGCTTATATTGCACATGTGCCAATATTATATTTCAAAAGTTATTTATTTAGGCATTTACATTTGTATATTTTATTTTACAAAAAACTTCAGAATTTTTTCCAACACAATTATTTTTTTTTTTTTTTGAGCTATTTGTTCTTGCACAAATTCAAGCACGCCCATAATTTAAGAGGGTCATTTCCCCTCCCCACACTTTGAAAAATTAATGTATTTCCATGTAAAAGGATGTGGGTTTTGCTCTTTTTCGGTATCATTTACATTGAGCATACACTTTTGCTCCCCCCCCCCCTTTGGAGAATTTTAAAATGATTCACCCTAAAATCAAGCACAATTTCTAAGGATTAGTTAATATTTTTTAAGTACTCTTGCATATTTTTGAGCACTACTTTACTTGTAAATACTGAGCAGAATTGCAAATAAATCAAAAAATGTAGTTTTTAAAAATGTTGGTTTTTACAATTTTTGTTTTTTTTTTTTAATTTTTATTTATTATTATTTTTACTTTTAAATTTACTATTAATTTTACTTTTTGAAATTTACTATCATTTTTATGTTGTTTTTACTATTTTTTTGCTTGTTTTATCGTTTTATTTATTTATTTATTTCGATTTTTTTTGTTTATTTTTTTTATTTATTTATTTATTTATTTTTTTTTTTTTTTGAAATTTAGCATTTAAATACCATTAATTATGTTTCATATTGTTCCAATTAAATCATTGATGAAAAGTTTATTTAAGAATTTGAATAATTTAAAAACTCATTTCGAAACTGTATTAACCGCAGTCTCGTAAAAATGACAATTAAAAAAAAAATTGTTATTTTCTAGAGAAATACTTGAACATAGTCATATAGGACTCTAGATCAGCAGAATAAAATCTCAATGAAAGACAAAATGCAGACGACGAGAAAGCGAAAGTGGAAGCCTTAAGCGACCCGCCATTTGACATACGTTGTCTGCCGCAGTCTGCTTTCCGGAGTGGTGTAAATGGGAGAAGATTTTCATCAGGCGTGTGACGTCACATGTCCGCCATCCGACGCCCGAAAGCAGTCCTCGTGTAAAGGGGGACATACTGTAGCTATCTACGGTGAAAAAATGGTTAAAATCGGTTCAGTAGTTTGGAAGATTACCCCGGACATACGTTTTCAAAAGTAGTCTTTTATGTATATAGATTCGGAGGTTTCGAAAAATATTTATTGTCATTAAAATTCTGAAATAGCCCATTCAGTTTACTTATTCATTTATGTTTTGTTTTTTTTCACACTCATTGTTTTACACTAATCTATTATTTGCTTGATAAATATTTCATTTACATAAGATGTGTGAAAGTAAACATTATAAAATACAGTGCCGGACTGGCTATGTGGGAATTTGGGAAAATGCCAGAAGGGCCGGTCCTTTCCTGGGCCAAAAAGGGCCGGCCCATATAAACCAGATTTTTTTTAATCAAAAAAAAAAGTAATTTCCGTAAAACTACCAAATACAAGGCCGCCGAGACGGCAGGAGCAAAATTTCTAGAGTTCGACTGCAGAAAGGAAGCGATACATCTATTTCTAAAGGACCGCCAAAGCAAAAAAACGAGCTGATGAACTTTAACGCGAGTATTTCAACAATCTACTGAAGATGTACTTCTGAATGACCAACAGTTTAGGTCAATTGTCTGTCAGATCTTTAGAAGGGTTCGTAGCCATCATGTGCGTGGTTCTCTTTTGTGCCTAGTTAGCAAAAAGGATACGAAGTCTTGTGCCAACTCTTGCCACCTGCTAGCGCGGGTGTAATGAATGTAATACAAGACGTTCGTCAGGGAAGACAGTTCTTCATCGTTCAGACGCCCTTCTTGGGGTTAACACTTGACGACATATTTACATTTTTAATTTTTTTATTAAAAATGTTATTATAAAAATCCCTTCAAAATGGGGACAAAAACGTAGGCCTCTGGAATACGCTTTAAATAGATAAGAAGTTAAAATACAGTCAACAGGGTTTAAAATTTTATACTGAATACTAAGTTTAAATTTTTGGAGCTATCAATTTGAAAAATTGCCGATCCTCTAAACGTACCAAAAGATAAACTACAATACAATTGCGGTTTTTTTTTTCAAAATATTTTTCGGTTTTATCCCCCCTATCTCTTTGCCCTATATCATCAAGGGCCTTCCAAAACTGCTCGTTTAGAGATAAAATTTCGAAATCGAATTTTCGAGAGAGTGTCTCCGATCCCATTCTCCCTATCATAATCGGAGATGATTAGATTTTCGTTTTTAAGATTTCAATTTCGAAAAAGGTCTCTCCCTGGAACCTCATTTAAATTACCAAAGATTGTCTAAATTGCATTTTTAAGAAGATTAATTCGAAAAATTTTCTCGAATCCTCGTCCCCTGAATTTTACCAAAGATCGTCTAAAACTGCATTTTTCGAGCTACAATTAAAAAAAATTTCCCGGGGAGGACCGCCTGGACCCCCTTTTTTATACTATTAATTGATGTATAACAGATGCCCTTTACAAATTTCGATTTGGAAAACGGAAGGTTGAGTACCCCCCTCGAATTTCCTTTTCCCCCCCAACATTTTCGAAGATTAGTTTTAAAATACATTTTTAAAACTGCAAAATTCGATTTGAGTAATAAATACACTCGCGATTAAACATATATCAAATTGCATTCTGCTACTGCCCTCAGTGTGGTCTCAGTAAATAAATTTCAAAATTGTTTGGGTATAATAATTTGGAGAAGTTCATGATTTTAGCTCATCGGCAGACACTCCCCCCCCTCCCCCACCGGGGCTGCATCTGAAAAAATATGCCAGGGCTGAATTTTCATCCCAGTCCGTCCCTGATAAAATAACAAGAAACATATCGCTGTGGAAAATGACAAAATTTTAATCTCATGAATAAATTAAGAAAAAAAAGTATGGCACTTAATATCTTAAACATAGCTTATATTTAAAAAGAGTGCAAGTTGCTCGGGATAAAAATCTTATGTGCTTCGCCCGTTGGCCCCGTTATCAATATTTTTTGTATTAGATAACGATAAAAATACCATCGAATGAATCGGAATGAATTTCATATCAGTTTCACAGAAGCCTTATCATTCAAAATTCTCATTAAGATTATTATTAAAACAAGCTGCGTGGCCTGGCGTTGCACGGGCTACCTTAAAAATGAAAGCGATGTCAAGTGACACATCCGCTTTCGGCAGAGCAACAAACTCGCCGCCACGGCGGCTCGCTATGGCCAGCGCCCTCTACACACAGTGACAGTTGCCAAAACAATACTTTTAATAAACGCCATGTCTCGAGAAGAGCGAATTTGAAGATTTTTTTAAAATTTCTTCCGAATTCCTTTATCAAACCTTATGTTAATTAAAACTAATGAGGCCTGAAAAATTACAATCGATCGGTACCTGGTTCGACGTTCAGCTCATTGGCATTCAGGAGAAACAAACAGGACATAGATACATAGAAATAAACTCAGTTTTCAAAAAAGTAGAGTACTGTTCATCGCAACCGTATACAACTATTCTCAGGAAATACTGGTTCGAATTAAAAATTCTTTTTGTGTTGAACAGCCCATTTAATCAGGAAGGCTTTAGACTATATAACATTGAACTGTATGTAAGAAGTTATTATTTTAGTTTAGAAATAATAATGGTCGAAAAGCACGAGCGGATTAGTTCCCATTCTCCTCGAGAGATGGCGTACATTGGAGGCATTGTTTTGGCAACTGTGTGTAGAGGTCGCTGGCCGCAGCGAGCCGCCGTGGCGGTGAGTTTTAACGGACTCCGTAAAAAATTAGTTATTATTGCAAAAGTTATATATGCGCAAAAAACATTGCTGAAATTTGATTGAAAGTCACAAAAATGGAATACAAAATTTACATAAAAGATGTCCATGATATTATCAGTATTATTTTGTTAATTTACCTTTCAAAAAACCTGAGTAAGGAATTTTTTTCAAGCTTAGACTAGAAAAAATAATGGATACCGGTCAATTTTACCAAGAATTTTTAATTCGAACCAGTATTTCCTGAGAATAGTTGTATACGGTTGCTATGAACAGTACTCTACTTTTTTGAAAACTGAGTATCTTTCTATGTATCTATGTCCTGTTTCTTTCTCCTGAATGCCAATGCGCTGAACGTCGAACCAGGTACCGATCGATCGTAATTTTTCAGGCCTCATTAGTTTTAATTAACATAAGGTTTGATAAAAGAATTCGGAAGAAATTTTAAAAAATCTTCAAATTCGCTCTTCTCGAGACATGGCGTTTTTTAAAAATATTGTTTTGGCAACTGTCACTGTGTGTAGAGGGCGCTGGCCATAGCGAGCCGCCGTGGCGGCGAGTTTGTTGCTCTGCCGAAAGCGGAAGTGTCACTTGACATCGCTTTCATTTCTAAGGTAGCCCGTGCAACGCCAGGCCACGCAGCTTGTTTTAATAATAATCTTAATGAGAATTTTGAATGATAAGGCTTCTCTGAAACTGATATGAAATTCATTCCGATTCATTCGATGGTATTTTTATCGTTATCTAATACCAACAATATTGATAACGGGGCCAACGGGCGAAGCACATAAGATTTTTATCCCGAGCAACTTGCACTCTTTTTAAATATAAGCTAGTTTAAGATATTAAGTGCCACACTTTTTTTTCTTAATTTATTCATGAGATTAAAATTTTGTCATTTTCCACAGCGATATGTTTCTTGTTATTTTATGATGTTTACTTCCACACATCTTATGTAAATGAAATATTTATCAAGCAAATAATAGATTAGTGTAAAACAATGAGTGTGAAAAAAAAAAACAAAACATAAATGAATAAGTAAACTGAATGGGCTATTTCACTTCGCCCCATCCACCTTGCCCCGCTAGCATTTGACAAATTGCATTGAGCATTTAAATTCAAAAAATGCTTAACATGAACTAAATAAGTACTGACTGGATAATAGTAGATCTTAATCAGCACTTAAAACTATAAGTACAAGAATTTTACCATAACAATAAATATTTTTCGAAACCTCCGAATATTACAATAAGTGAATCAAATTCTAAAAACCACTTGTATAGTTTTTTCGTTGATCTCCAGAAGTATTTAGTTCTTGACAGGAATCAACAAAATGTTCAGGAACTTAGTTAAAATATTGCTTGAAACGTGGCGCTGCAAACTGAAAATATTTCACCATTTCACTTTACCCCTGTATTTCACTTTGCTCTTCATTCACCTACTTGTATAGTGTGCCCCCGATACAAAAATGTTTGGCCTTGAAAGAACTCATTTCAATGTGGGACTAACGGGGTGTACTAACGGGGGGGGGGGAGTGTTCCTGGCGTCGATTGCGTTATTGCTGTTTTTTAGACAAGCTAATATTAGTTTTAATTGTTTGTTCATTTTTTATATTATTTTGAGGGAGTCTCGTTTACGGAGGTGCTTGAGGGATGGCGGATGGGCCAAGGGGAAATAATGCCGTCCCCTAAACTGTTACGAGGAAAAGCTTTAAAGATTCTCTCTTTCACTTTCTGGTGGGGTCTCGGGGTTTTTTTTTGGTGGGGGGAGGGACATTCGAAGCATAGGCGGCTCGTACAGGGGATAAAGAGGATGACTGCTCTCTCACTTTCAAAAGTAAAGGATTCATCCTTAGTGCCCCCCCCCCCATATTTCAGAGTTAAAAATTAATGATTTTTAAAATCTTTATTTATTTATTTTTTCATCTTCATTATTCTTTAATTTTCGTTTATTTTTTTATTTAACAAGTTTATTTCTCTCAATAAAATGTTTTTTCCATTTTTTAAATTTAAATTCATAACTCTTTTTAAAAATCAAGTTAAAAATATTAAAAAAGGTATTGAATTAATATAATTTTTTAAAAATAACTTACTTTTAAAAAAAATCATGGGGTGAAAGTGCAAAAGACTTGTTTGCTGCTGCACTCATGTATATGTATAGGAAAATAATATTGTGATGTATTATTAGTTTTTGAAGTATTTTTATTGCGTCCTAAAGTTTTAAAATGCATTTAGCAAAACGCAGAAACAGCTAAGTGGCAGCTGATAACTTCACGTAGGATTGAAAATCCTAGAAAAAATTTTGTAATAAAAAAAAAGATATATTTTTTTGCTTTTTCAAAAGTAACTTGCTCATTTTTTAATCTGAAGCGCAATTACTGACAGAGTCGTGTTCATCTAGCGTTAATTTAATTTCCAAGCAAAAAAATTTCTTTTCAGTAGCTTTTGGAGATCAACCTGAGTTGTTACAATGCTAGTGAATTGAAATTTAAAAAAAAAAAATGCCCATAATTTTTGAAAAATCTACCAAGTCCGACTCTTAAAATCCCGTAGGGTTTCATTATAAAAGCGCTTTGTTTGCCCCGGTTAACGCGACATCTGGCGGCGAAATTCCTTGCCCCTGTCCCTCGTTTTTTAAAATTACAGGCTGGTGTAAAGGAGCGCGATCTTCGTAGGCTACGGTATGTATGAAAGGCTTGACTTGCAACACATAAAGGAGAGTCATTCTACGCATGTGACGTCACCGCAGATATACAAATGTAAAAGGTGAGCAAACGTTCTCTCTACAAACAATGTGCTTCTATATTTAAAACAAATTGCTGAAATTAATATCAGAATTGCCAGTTCAAGTTAAAAGCATGAAATTGTATTTTCACGCTCATTTATTTCAGAAATTTTTAGTAATCGGACAAAGTGAAACACAACTGAAAAAAAAAGTGAAAACGGCGGGTTTGTTTTTGATCACAAAGCTCATTCAATTTTTGTCATATACAGCCGTAAATCATTCCCAACAATAAATACTTGATTTTTATGCTTATTTGTCGCTTGGAAAACCAATACCGTTCAAGTTAGCTACCGTAAACCCAGCACCAAGGAAGGTTTTTCATTTTTTCAGTACCAGTCTTAATAAATGAGCTCACGGATATATACAGGGTGTCCACTCCAATCGTGGACCAATAGCTAATTTCTAAACCATTAGAGATAAGCATATAGTTTATTTGGGAAAACATCTCCAAATTATGAAAGGAATTTTGTGTCTATTCAATGTTTTTCAAAAAATCAAATTTTGAAAGAGTTACGAAATTTAAATTTTTATACAGCCCCCAATCCTATTAACCATATTTAGTAAAACATTCTTGACACTGTAACGTTTAAAACTAAAAAAAAATCACTCTTCTACGACAAAAATTGACCGAGTTATGACGTTTTGAAAAATCAAGATTTTGCATTGTTTCATGACGTCATCGAGAGATCGCTTAAAGGACCGTATGCGAAATCCTTCAAAATCTTGATTTTTCAAAACGTCATAACTCGGTCAATTTTTGTCGTAGAAGAGTGATTTTTTTTTAGTTTTAAACGTTACAGTGTCAAGAATGTTTTACTAAACATGATTGATAGGACTGGGGGGGCTGTATAAAAATTTAAATTTCGTAACTCTTTCAAAATTTGATTTTTTGAAAAACATTGAATAGACACAAAATTCCTTTCATAATTTGGAGATTTTTTCCCAAATAAACTATATACTTATCTCTAACGGTTTAGAAATTAGCTATTGGTCCACGATTGGAGTGGACACCCTGTATAAAGAAATAAGCCATTTGACTTAGGCAGGGATTCAAGTGAAACAGGCAATCGCAAATTACAATAGCGACTGGAAATGAATTACATTAGAACGTTTTTTGATAAAAACATCGTCCCAGCAAGCAAAATATCTTGCCTCAGGATTGCATACAGGTTAACGCGTCAGCCAATCTAATCTTGCCTAAATACTGCCTGAATAATGTTATGTTACTCTCTAAGAGCTGTCAGCGCCTTGCCCCAATGTTGACTGTCAAGGTGTATGCAGCCTTATGTCAGTCGAATGGCAGGGTGGGCTCTGCCTTTGGAGCATCAAATTGCTGCCATAGCAGTGTGAAATCAATCTGCATGCAAGAAGTGGTTGCTATTGTAATCCTGCATACACATTATCTTAACATTGAAATGGCAGGATACACTGATATGACAGTGTGAAATTAGTCTGTATGCAGCTTTTGTCACCCTGCACACGTATTGTTATGCAGTGCAAAATCAGTACGTTTGCAGGGTGTTTCTTTTTTATTTATTCTTATTATTTCTTTGTTATTTTCACTTCAAATTCAGGAAGTAAATTCCATTCTTTAACTATTCCTTTTATTCTTCAAGATGAATTATTATTTTTTTTAGCTTAAGGACGTTTCTAAAGCTGACATGGAGAGTCACATAAAGTAATTTTTTTGTACAATTTACAATTTAATTGAGTATAATGAGAATTACTTCATTGATTTTGGATTAACTAAACATCTTAAAATTCATAGACTTCTTATATATTGATTTATTCTTAAATTTATGATTATTTTATTTACTACAAAGACATAAAATGCCTAATTAGAATTAATTGAGGAGCATTAATTGCACCGAGATAATCAACATAAAATTCAAGTTACATTCTATAGATTGATGTCAGCTTTAAAAATACTGTTTAGACAAAAAATCAATTTATCTTAAAGAATAACATCAATAGTTAATGAATAAAATTTTGCTTACTCGTGAACTTGAAGAGTAATTATGATAAAATCTTTGCGTGTAATCCCTTGTTGTCAGCCACGTTTAGAAACAAAAATCTTTATTGTCACCCATTTCTGCAATTGATCGCTAATCGATCGCGATATGGATTGTATTGCCGCGTCATTGAATAAATGCAGTAATAGGATCACAAATAAAAAGCAATAATATTGCACACAACAATGAAGCAACCGAATTTTAAGGAAGCCTAAATCGTATCCACGTCCCCACGTGCAGCGCTCGCTTCGCATTGAAGGAAAAAATCGGAATGCCGGGTGTAAAATCCGCGCATGCGCTTCTCTCCTATTGTGCGCGAATGTTATGTTACTCTCCTTGCCTCAATGTTGACTGTCAAGGTGAATGCAGCCTTATTATGTCAGTCGAATGTCAGGGTGGGCTCTGCCTTTGAAGCATCAATAAATTGCTGCTGGCGGCAGCGTGAAATCAGTGCTCCAGTTCAACAAATTCTATAAAATCCTGATGCTGACAACATGTGTGCAATGTTGATTTTACAGCACGTTTCAGTGTTGATATGTTAAGATGTATGTAATATTACACACGTGTTGTTATAGCATTATTGATTTTTAAATCTGTATGCAATCTATATGCAGTACAAAATTGTGCAATATTGACGCTGTCAGTTCAATGTCAAGATCTGTCAAGGTTGATGCAAGAAATTTTGCTTGCTGGGGTGACGTTTGCCTATGAAAAGCGAGCTAGATAAAACGTCACAGCCTACTTGGCGAATAAGAGGAGATCGCCGAGTGCTTGTGAGCTCTTATTGGCTCCGCCCGTAGTGACGTCATGCCAAGTTAAGTTGATGATAATGTAATTCATTTCCAGTAGCGATAGCAATTCGAAGCGATCGCAGTGCTGTTTCACTTGAATCCCTGCCTTAAAGCTTAAAGCCCCTATATAGATGAGCCGACGCATCAAGATTAAGGCAGGGATTCAAGTGAAACAGCACTGCGATCGCTTCGAATTGCAATCGCTACTGGAAGTGAATTACATTATCATCAACTTAAATTGGCATGACGTCACTACGGGTGGAGCCAATAACAGCTCACAAGCACTCAGCGATCTCCTCTTATTCGCCAAGTAGGCTGTGACGTTTTATCTACGTCGTTTTTCATAGGCAAACGTCACGCTGACGTCACGATGTTTTTATCAAGAAACGTTCTAATGTAATTCATTTCCAGTCGCGATTGTAATTTGCGATTGCCTGTTTCACTTGAATCCCTGCCTTAGTTTGACCACTTTGGATCCAGCGCGTGTTTGAGAGTGACGTCTTTTAACGTGAATTTAGCAAAGCTTGGCAATGTCCCGAAACTTTGCTTTGGTAACCCTAGCTCCACAACAATGAAAAATGAAAGGAAAAGTAAATGAGTTGGATCCAAAGTGGTGAAACTTAAGCTTAATGCGTCGGCCTATCTATATAGCGGCTCTAATTTGACTAAGCCAATCACGTAGTTTGATTTTGACAAGAACAATGTGGCGCCAAGCAGATGGCGAATGAAGATACTATTAGTTAAAATGTTTTTCCTATTACGGAGAAAATCTCAAAAATGGAAAAGCGGCAAACCTTCCAGTTAGCAACCCGTATATTTACTTCTGGCTTATCTACTATATTCCGTAATACGAACAGGCCCATCCTTTGGGGAATCAGGGGGTGGGGGGTCAATCCTCCCCCCTCAGCTCGATTTTGGGAAATCAATGTATTGTTACAAATCTTGTAAATAGTTGTTGTTTTTCCTGCCTTGCATCATTTTCACTAGTTTTGGTTTTATCTGGCGACATGTTGCAAAAGTATCTGAAGATATCACTTTTATCATTTGTATACCGGCCCTGTAACACTTTGTAGTTTTTACACTTGCCCTAACTTTGATAAGCATGAAGACATTTTCGCTCGGAGTGGTTTTTATTTTTATTTCTAGAGTTTTCTTGAATGGATTATGGAAATTATGAATGAACAGAATACTCCAGATTTTGCTAGAACGTAGTAGAAATATCCATCCGAGTATAAAAAGCTGGCCTTGAACACAAGTCAGTTAGTTTTTCTCAGATTGGATTTCTGAGAGGCTTGTTTTCAATCGCTTGGGCGAATGGTTGTTTTGCTTTTGTAATAGGGAATTTTTCGATTTTTCAATTTTATTTTTATATGATAGAGCAAGATACATGAACATCAACGGCGAAAAAATTTTTGCGCTGCGACAAGTAGTTTTTTTTAAATAATTTTTTAATTTCAAGCGGCTGTGATGTCACTGGGCAGTCGTTGGCGCTTTTGAACTTTCCACTAAGGCGAAGAAAGAGCGAGAAGCTTTAGATGCGAGGAGCTCGAGAAACCGGTTTCTCCGGCTTCCGCACTGTTCGCTCTGCACTGCCGTAATTTTTTTTTCTCGCCAAGTGATGCGTTCTAAAAATTTGACTACGGATTTCGCCAAAAAATATCAAAACAATCACCCCTAGCAGGGTATTGGATTGCTCTTTGATAAATTCAGTTTTAAATAGTGAATTAGTAGACTTTAAGGTATTGATTACGGAAGGAGAAAATCCCGCAATGAAACGATAATATAGCAAAAATCCAATTTTTATGGATGAAAGGCTGAAAGTTACTGCCATCTGACGTCACGGGTTTCGGTTTCAAGGCGCGCTTTTTTTGCGCTTGGGTTTTTAAAAAAATCATTAAGAATCAACCGTTGTGTTTTAAAATTCGGCAATGGTGAATTTTTGTGTTTTGTAAGCCTCTTAACAATATCTAGTAGTTAAAAAAGGGATATTCAATAGGTCACAACTACCCTATTGCTTAATTACTGTTCACGTTAGATACGTGGTGCTGAATTACTGTTGAGAATAGTGTACTGTTTGCTACCTAATTGCTGGATGTTTAGCAATTGTTTCCTGCTCCTTTTGTGAATAAGTGTACATACTTGTAAATAAATTTACAGTTTTTTCCTCAAGATTGGAATGCTCATTTAAGAAAGTTGAAGGTGCTACGTACTCGTTACAGTATATTTACACGAGTGGACGTGGTATTTCCTGGTTTTAGTATAAATTATATTGAGAATCAGTGGCATACATAGCTCCACGCAGCAACCGTGACGTTGGGGGGGGGGGGGGCACTACGTTTGAGGGCGCACAATCCAGCAAAAGGTAATATGAGTTACACGGAATAATTTTATTATTTTTTTTCCATACTTTAATAGGGAAGTGGGTGGGTCACTTATGCGGGAATGTGGTGGATGGAAACTACGCAAAAGCAAGCGCGTATCCAGGGGGGGGGGGGGGGTCATGACCCCCCTGAAGCAACCAAATAAAACACAAAACTACAATTTTTGGGTCTAATATTATGAAAAAATTGGCCAACACCCTTATTTTTGCTCAAAAATTGCACTTTGACCCCCCCTTTCCGAAAATGACCCCCTGCTTTACCACAAGCTAGATCCGCACTTGGAAAGAAGGTCCAAACAAGTGAATCATCAGATTTGGTAATTGCCACATTTTTGAGAGCATTAAAAAGATGTAAAGTAAATTTTCTGCTAAAAGATGTTCTAAAATAGATTTCTTGACGAGTACAGGGTTCAAAAAGAAAACCAAGCATTAATTTACTTGTAACTTTCAAATGGTAATTAAAGTTCCAGTCATCTACTGTTGTGAACAAAAATTTTAATCCAAACAAAAAAAATCCTCTTTAAGTGATTTTAAAGGACCCATGTTTTCATCTAAAGAGGGGTTTTCTGACGAGAGAATCGAAGTCTGTTTCTTGAATTTCAGTGTAAAAGTTTTGGTGGTAAATCATTACTTTGATTACAATGTGGAAAGTTAGTAATAGTTTTTTTTTAATTAGGAAAGTGAGAAAATTAATATGTTTTGAATCACTGCAATGGAGGAAAACAATTTAGTCTTAAACCAAAAATAATTTTAAAATATAGTTAAAAAAAACTAAAAAATACGCTTTTAGAGTTAATTAAAATGTTTCATGATACTCTGAATTTTATAACTATTGAATATTCGCTAAGTTTACATGCACCTATAATATTGTAACGAGTCTGTAACACCTTCAATTTTCTTCAGTAATTATTCCAATCTTGAGGAAGTAACTGTAAATTTATTTGCAAGTATGTACTTATTTACAATAGGAGCAGGAAACAATTGCTAAACATCCAGCAATTACTGTCTAAAATTTTTTCGTGCGACCTCACTGCATCTGCGAACGCGCGAAGTCTCTTCAGACTTTCTCGAAATAGGGGGGAAAGCAACGAGGAAGTAGAAAGCTAACAAAAGCTGAAGGCATCGGGTAGTGCGTATCCTAAACCTATCTCCCCTTTTTCAGATGGAAGCGTCCGTGGCTCCTAGGCGCACAATACGCAAACAGACAGTAGGTAGCAAACAGTACACTGTACTCTCAACAGTAACTCAGCACCAGGTATCTAATGTGAGCAGTAATTAAGATATTACAAAAGCAAAACAAACATTCGCCCAAGAGAATAAAACAAGCCTCTCAGAAATCAAATCTGAGAAAAACTAACTAACTGTGTTCAAGGCAGTTGGACAGCTATTTATACTCGGAAGGAAATTTCTACAACATTCTAGCAAAATCCGGAGTGTTTGATTCATTCAAACTTAAATAACCCATTCAAGAAAATTCTAGTGATAAAAAGAAAACCCCATGATATTACAACTCCGAGTGAAAATGTCTTCATGCTTATTAAATGTAGGGTAAGTGCAAAAACTACAAAATGCTACGGGGTTGGTATACCAATGGTAAAAGTGATATCTTCAGATACTTTTGCAACATGTCGCCAGATAAAACCAAAACTAGTGAAATGGTGCAAGGCAGGAAAACAACAACTATTTACAAGATTTACAACTATTTACAATTATTGCACTGAGTGATATTATAAAATGCAATATGAAACTAAAAGATTATAGTTACTAATTTTACGATTGTATCACTGATGTGAATAAACTTATCTTTTGAGGATGTTTTATTTATTTTGTAGAAACAATTTAAGCAAAAAGTAAAAAAGGAAAGTCTTCCAATACCTTCAGACTACAAGTATGACCCGATTTTCACATATAAATGACCAGATTACCTGATATAAAGAAAATTAAAGACTTCAATCTAATTCCTTATAATTTATGCTTTAGTCTCAACATATTTTCATTCGGTAAATTAATATTATTATTTATGCTGGTGCAAGGAAAAGGAGATCATTATAAGTACAAGAAAAAGGTAAAATAATGATTTAACCCAATCATAATAAAAAAATTCCTCACTATATTGCATCACATTATAGGCTGCTTACTCAGCTCATATTTCTGCATTTGCAATTCTAATACAAGTAAAGAATTTTTTACATGGATTAAATCAACAAATTTTAAAAGAAAAAAGCAATAACAAAACACTTTATTTATTTATTTACTTTTTCTGCACCAAAATAAATAAGGGAATGAATAAAATAAAACAAATATATTTTTCTGAGTTGAACATTAAGAAAAAAAATAGGAACAATAAATAAGTGCATAGTTTTATGATTAATACACTCAAGATTTAGTTAATAAATTATTGGGCACCATGTCTAGTGAAAATGCCCTCCCTCCAAGCATTTCCACACTCCATAGAGCAAATGTTCACTGCCCAATCTTTAGTTTATCAAGAAAGGGCAAATCTTAAAGCTTCCACCCTTACCTTTCTTCCTTGAAGCTTTTATATTTAGTACCAAAAAAAAAAAAAAAAACATACACACAGAGAAACAGGTTGCTTTTCCCAGAGGTTCCCACCTGGAGCAAAGGCTTTGGCTTGTTCCTCCTTAGATCCTGAAACTGCAAATGCTAACCAAATAATGAAAGAAAGTTATCCTAACTAACTCTTAAAAAAAGTGAACAATTTTCATTATTATTTAAGCATCTTCTTTTAACATACCGATAAATTGCCCTTTTGATAATACTCTCAAGAACAGCTCTTAAAATATAAAGATTGAAGAGGAAAAGCTCTTTAACATCATGTGCTGGCAATTGATTGGCAGCCAAATTGTTAATGCAAAGACATAAGATTAGACCACGATTTTTTAAACGCTTTTCACAAGGTTTTCACAAGGATTACTTTACGTTACACTTTAATTTCAAAGCGCAAGGCAGGTTATTCATGAAAGATTTAATACTACTTGCGTAATCACTTTGAAAAATATTCTGCTCAAACACATTACATTATAACAATTGACATGTTTTAAAATTTCGTATTGAACCTCCAAAAGAATTTAAACCTCTAAAACAATGGTAACCACAAGTGGGAGGGGGGCTATGGCACAGACTGCACCATTGAAATATATTCGGGGAGGAGGGCAGCTTGACAGAGTTTTTAATCTCATTTGAGAGGTTCTTGTTCATGAGGTGGGAATGCTCCATAAAATTTGAAAAACGTGTGCAGGTGTTCCTTTGAGCAAGGGGAGGGGAGGGTACATCAGCTTAAAAATACTCTTCCCGCCTTGGTCTGTGAAGAAGCAGGATATAACAAAGAGCAACTGCACTTTTCAGTTTCATTCACAGTCTGCTTTTCATCTAACGTGTATATTCAAATGTGCTTGCAAGCTATTACTCTGAGTAAACCTCCTTTTAGAAAAGTATGCAAAGAAAAGGTTTCTCTCCCGTATGAATCCTTATATGAGTGTTCAAACTGTTCAAGTAAGCGAATTTCATATCACATTAAGTACAAGAGGAGGGCTTTTTGCCCATACGAGTCCTCATGCAGGAATGCAAACTGCTCCTCAGAGTAAATTTTTTGTTGCACTGTTCGCGTGAAAACAGTTGCTCTCTGGTATGCACCACATACAAACACCTCTGGTTGTTTCTATTGCTGAAGATATTGTTGCAGTACTCAGACACAGGGTCGTGCTTTGGTATGAATCCTTACATGACTCACCAACTGGTCTTTGCAACAAAATGCTTTTTGACAAAACTCGCAAGAATGAGGTTTCTCTCCTGTACGAATTTGAACACAAAGTTATAAATGATCTTTATGCGTAAACCCTTTTTGACAGTAAGGGCAAATGTGCTCTTTCTTTTTACCATAAGTCTGCACATGAATTCATAGTTTTTTTGCAGAGTGAAATGTTTTCTTGCAATGCTTGCAAGAATATTTTTTTCGTCTGGAGTTCCACCTTTGTCTCTGCCATCATTCTTGTAGAGAAAAACAACACATTATTAACAAGACATATCTTTCAACCATTTTAATCAACTCTGTCAGTTATTATTTGAACAACATAAAGAGTTAAGTTCCTGAGTAGGAACCATTTAAGATCATCAGGGCCGTCGGCAAGGGGGGGTGTGGGGGGGTGCTACACCCCCCCACTTTTCTGAAGAAAGGGGCCGCCGATTTTATTTTATTATTAAAATGAAATTTTAGAAAAATATTTCAGGACTTTAAACGAAATTTAAAAGAGAAGCGGAATAATTTAAACATTCTTAAGAATATCAGTGAACCTGAATTTTTAAAAATGTCCTGCATTTTCCGCGGCCCCAATTATTACTTATCAAAAATAAATAATTGGGGCCGCGAAAAATAGTTAAGATTCCTTCACACCGATATTCGTTGCGAAAAATACGAAATTTTCTCGTTCATGGGGTCATGTAAACGGAAAACTATAAGCTGCCCAGTTTGGAAAAAAAAAGTACTGTATAAATATGTGCGAGAGCTTTAAAAGGTACGCGAACCTCTGTAACTAAAATTAATTAAATTAATAAAACAAATCAAATTATATATACATAATTCAATAAGATCGATGCAATACTAAAAAAAAAAAAGAATATATGCTGAGGACCGCCAAATTTTATATTTTAAAAAATCAAAAAACAAAAATTGCGTCCACCTTCCACCTTTGTAAAAAATATTAGATTTCAAAGCTCGGGGGAAGCTATCTCCCTCACCCAAGGGCGTATTTAAGGAGGGGGCGAGCCCCCCCCCCCCCCCGAAATCGAGAAAATTTTTTTCAAAAGTAGGTGTTCGGTTCGTGTTTGCTCAAAAAAAAAAATCTTTGAGAAAAAAGCACACTCTCTATTAACATTGTTTTCAAAGGTGTACATAAGGGAGGGCCCCAGAGGGTCTTTCCCTCCTATACCCCCCATCCGAAAAAAAATTCGGATTTTTTTTTTTTTTTTAATAAAGGTAGTTATTATTATTCGGTTTAAGTTTGCTCTTAAATTATTTACATACTTTTAGCTTGAAATATATAAATAAATAATTATTGCTAATAATAATTCGTTAGATGGTACCAGGCAGTGGTGTAAACCAAGAGGGTCAGGGAGCATTTGCGCTTAACTCAAGAGTAAAAAGAACGTGTGTTGGGAAAATGAAGATATTTCAATTAGAAAATGCATAGAAAAAATCCTAATCATTTTGAATAGAAATCTTGAAATGAAAAATATTCAACATATGTAGATTATTAGTCAGCAAATTACTTTTCTCTCTTTCTTCTCATTCCCCGTTTTTTTCTAGTCAATCAGGAAATAAGAGTTTTTAAAATAACGCTACACTCAATAAATTTAAAATAAAGTGTAATCATTCCTCCCCGGCAAGAAATTTAAAATAAAGAGTGAGTATTTCTCCCAGCAAGAAATTTAAAATTAAGTGCAATCATTTTCGGTTTTAGTTTTTTCGCAAATAATTGCCAAGCTTTCAGCTGAACAAAACAACAAAAAAAAAAAAAAAAAATTCGGAAAGAGGTTGAAGTCCAAGCCGGCCGAACTAGAAGGGCACGTAATTTTCAATCTCTTTACCAGTGGTGAAATTAAAGAATAGAGTGCCTCTCAGTGGCAGGTTTAGGGTAGGAAGTCGAGGCCCGTATATCCGCCAAGCATGAATTCAAAGAAGGCTCATGACCCCCCTTAAAGAGTCCAAAGAGATCTTAAAATTTCGCTTTTACAACGTGTAATTTAATTGCAGTTTCAAGACTTCAATATCCAAACATTTTCGGAAGAGAGTTCTTTTCCCGCTTCGTCTTCAAACCTTGGTCAAACATTGCCTCAAATGGCATATTAGAGATTTAAAATTCAAATAGTTAACGGTAGTTGATATTACCCCCCCCCCTTACTTTTCTATAGTCTTTAGCTCTAAAATGTGTTTTTAGAGAGTTCCCGAATTACAGTCTCTATGCTCAAAAACTTCCTGAAGAGTCCCTAAATCCTTTCATTATCCTAAATGTTGTCAGACAAAGACTAAAAGTAGTTAGTTCCTATCAAGAATCATGGCGTAAGCGGCGCTATTGAATTATTTTTAAGGGGCGTTTTTAAAAGTTTTTATTTTCTTTTTCTTTCACGTGTGGCTCTAGAGCCACACGTGGGCTCGTTTTTAGAGGGATCTTCGTGGAATTCTTGGATGATAAGTTTTTGTTCTTGGGGGTAATGAGCACCTCTGCTAAAAGTAAAATTTTGAACCTTCAGTTTCAAAAAATAGAGCTTAAAATGGCATTCTTGAAGCTTCAATGCCGCAAAATTTCGGGGCACAGAGCCCGAATGCTGCCTCTTCTCTTGACGGTATTAAGGATAGCCTAAATAAAAACGTTTTTAAAACATTAATTTCGAAACATTTCGGGAGAGAGTCTTTGCTAACGTTACTACCAAAGATGGTCTAAAGTAAAGATGGCTTACAGTTTCAATTTTGAAAATTTTCGGAGGGAGATCCCTAACCACTTTTTGTCTCTTAATGTCTCCAAAGAGAACGCGAAATTGCGCATCTATACATCGAAAATCTTTCAGAGGAGAGTCTTTGAACTTTTACTTCCCAAAGATAACTTAAATGAGACTTCTGTTCAAAAAAAAAAAAACTCATCTTTTTTTCTTTTACTCTGTCATGAAGTTGTGCTTCATGATAGAGTAAAAGAAAAGAAGATGATTTTTCAACTCATATCCTGAGTTGTGCTTCAGTGTCAAAATATTTCAGGGGAGATGCACCGAGTCTTTTCAATTCCTTAAATGTCACTAAAGATAGCCTGAAATTGCGTGTTTAGAATTTAAGTTTCAGTAAGTTTCCCAGAGGAGTCCCTCCAACGTCATCAAAGGTAGCATAAATAATTTCAATTTTGAAAAAAGTTTTGGAGGGAATCTAAAACTTCGTAATTTTGTATCTTTTCCAAAAATTACAATATTTAGATTCAATTTGAAAATTTCTACCTGTCTTACAGTAATAGCGAAAAAAAAAAAAAAGAAAATGGGGGGGGGGGGAGCTAAGCTTGATTATATGGGCCCCCTCCGAAATAAAAACCTATATACGCCACTTCCCTCACCCTATATGATGAGAACAGGGCCGCCAAATTTTCAACACCCCCCCAGATATTTCAGCTAGCGACGGCCCTGAAGATCATAATTATATTTTTTGAAATTCCAATAAGGAAAACGAACCCTTATCTTTGCGTGGAAGAAAGCATTAAACATTTGTGCCCAAGGATCCTTTGCTTTTATTTCTTCAATCTCCTGGTGCCACTGTCTCAACATCCTCTGAAAATTGTTTACTTCTTGATCTGCATGTAAAATTGCTTTGGACAGCTACAAGTAAAGAAACATATCACTCGAATTATATCAACAAAGTAAAAATTTGCTCTTCTTATCAGCAATGTTAGTTGTAATTGTAGTTGTAAGTAGTAAATTGCATAACATTTTCGGTTACAGTAAATCCTGAAAAAGAAATAATGATAATAGATTGATAACTGTGCTAGTTGAACCTATAAAGAAATATTCTTGATGATATTTCCAGCTCAACATTAAATTGCAAATTTTACTGTTTACATCTTGAGCCGTATGCAGATTTTAGACACTTGAATTTCAGACAAAAGGCCTTTTTCAACTTTAAAATATATGTAATAACTTTTTTTCAGATGTTTTTACATCTTTTTGAACTGAAATAGAAGTCCTCATAATCCAAAAACAGGTATCTCTATTCATTTTATTTTTTTATTCTTTTGTACAATTATTTAGTTTTTTCAAGTTAGCATTTACAAGCTCTACCTAAAAATATCCCATTAGCTTAGGTCTGTAAAGAAGCTGGATATAACGAGGATCAACTGAACTTTTCAGTATTTTTCACGGTCTGCTTTTCGTCTAATATGTATATTCAAATGAGATTGCAAGCTATTGTTCTGAGTAAACCTTTTTTTACAGTGTATGCAAAGAAAAGGTTTCTCTCCCGTATGAATCCTCCGGTGAGTGTTCAAACTGTTCAAGTAAGCAAACTTCATATCACAATAGGTACAAGAAAAGGGCTTCTCCCCTGTATGAGTCCTAATGTGGGACTTCAAACTGCTTCTCTGGTTAAATTTCTTGCCACATTGTTCGCATGAAAAGGGTTGTTCTCCGGTATGCACATACAAGTGAGTTCTCTGGTTGTTTCGGTTGCTGAAAGTCTTGTTGCAGTACTCACAGGCATAGGGTCGCTCCCCGGTATGAATCCTTATGTGTCCCACCAAGTGCTCCTTGCGAGCAAAAGCCTTTTGACAAAACTCGCAAGAATGAGGCTTCTCTCCTGTATGAGTTCGAACATGAAGTGTCAAACGATGTTTACGTGTAAACCCTTTTTGACAGTAAGGGCAAATGTGTTGTTTGTTTTTATCACAACTCTTCATATGATTTCTTAGACTTTTTGGAGTAGAGTATGTTTTCTTGCAGTACTTACAAGAATATGTTTTTTCTTCTGGGGGTTCTACCTTTGCCTCAGCCATCATTCTTTTAAAAAAGAACAATTTTTTATGGACACTGCATCCTTTTACAATTGTAATTAACTTTGTTAGTTATTAGTTGAACGAATATATTATGAGAAAAGATCATGATTAGGAACCATTTTGAAATCATAGTTACATTTTCTGCAATTCCGAAGGCGAAAAAGAAGTCTTATCTTTGCGTTGAAAAAGTATTAAATTTTTATGCCTTGAGGATCCTTTTCTTTTATCTTTTCAATCTCCAGGTGCTGCTCACAAGGTACTCTGAAAACAGTTTACTTCTTGGTCCATAAAAAGGATTGCTTTGGATAACTAAAAGTAAAGAAATTTATGACTAGAATTACACTCATATTAAAAATTTGCACTTCTTATCAGCAATGCATAAAACCTGATATTCCACAAACTCAGAGTTGCAGCCAAGGGCAGGCTAGGGGAGATGGCACATGCGTTGGGATTTTTTCTTTTTTTCGCTTTTTTAAGCAAATATTGAAAAAAGAAAAAAAGAAAATTTTCCACATTAAATTTAATTTGTGAAAGTTTAATTAGCCAGATAAATTTTAGTTCAATACAAAATTAACAAATAATTAATCATATTTTCACAGAAGCTGCCAACATATTTACATTTTCAATTTCATTAGTAAAAATATCATGAGACCCACAGCTAAGTTGCGAAAAGTACATGGGCTCTCTGATGGGAGGTCACAGTAGGTCGCTGCGACCTCTTCAAAATTTCCTTATTTGGCACATTTTGTCAGACAGATTGATAAATTTGAAACATAATTGATGAATGACATTATAGGTTTGCAAAATCTCAAGCATTCAATCCTACTAAATGCTTCTTAAACAAATGCTTTAATTTAGGATCTCCGACTTTATCTTTTTCTTTACCTATTCTTATAGAATACTGAACAGAACAATATTCATTTCCATGGATTGCCTGCTTTTATATCTCTATCAAATATAAAACATCTAGCAAAATATTTTCTTCAGTCAAAAAACTAAAAACTTATGAAAATAGCAGTAATGTACATTTCCAAGTCATTTTCATGGATCTATGCAGCTAAATTCTCAAAACGAAGCAAAAATACCAAACTACATGTACACTTATGCGTGAATATCAGGAAAAGTGCTAATTTAAGTCACAAATGAATTTCTCAAGTACTTCCAAATAAAAACGAAAAATTTTTCTTTTCCCATACACTAAACTGCGTCGCACATACAATCCATGACAAAATTTTCAGGTTTTACTTTAATTTGTGACAATAGAACTCTTTTTATTGCTTCAATGTCATGTCGGCAGCGCGTCACACATTCGAATCGCAACATTCAAAAAAATCCCGTGGATTATAAGAAATCGCAGCAGAAACAAATACAAAAGAAAATAACGTGTTTTATGTTCATCTATGACGATTAACTCTTGTGTCTTAGATAAAATGAATTTAGATCGGTTAAAAAAAGCAATTTCTGCTTGTCACAAGTTTTCATAACATGACGAGTGAGCCAACTTCCGGATTGATAAAATCTAGACAAAACATTTTTTGTCGCCAAAAAATTACGCTGGGTGAAGCTCTAATATGTAATGTTTCAGTTCCGATAGAAAATTTTCCCTTCGGTTGCATTGAATTACAGGTAAGATTTTTTCAATCTTGCCTTTTCTGTTTCTACCAAATGAAGTGTCATGTCGGCAGCGGAATTTAAGACACAAAATAAAGTAATTTTTCAATTTATTTTTGCATAATGGAAAAGAAACCTATTGTCATGGACATAATAAGGTGTTTTTCTTTCCGAATCTTTAATTAGGGATGTTCAGGTATCATATTGGGGGAAATTTGTCATGTCGGCAGCGCCAAAGTAGAAGGTATTTGTTACGAAACTGAAGCGTGCGTTACCGATGTTTTTTCTTCGAGAAATGAGTTTGTTGAGTTTTAAAGTACAAAGATAGATTCAAGTGCATCGTGTTTCCTGCCAAATTTTCAGATTTTAGCAGTTTATTCATTGTTTTTTAAATGCTTCAAAAACATTAATTTTTCTGCAAAATTTGAGTTTTCAAACAAAATTATTGCCTTTTTTCACCCTCTTTTCTTTTACATCAATATTCCGACCTTCGTTCCTAACTACTGCACCCAAAAATATAATTTTGTTTTAAAATGGAAAACTTACGAACAGTTTAGTGAAAATCGCCCTCCCCCGCCAAACTCTGACTGTCTTGATCTAATTTTGTTTTTTAAGATTGTGTTGAGAATTTTATTTTATTTTCATTTTTAACTATCAACCTCTTTATCTATTTTAAAAAAACTTTGTCTCAATTATTTAGACTTTAACTAACTTTTAATTAGTCTCTAATTTTATTTATAAAACTAAAAAGCGTCCAGGCTCTGAAAATATTATTATATTTTAAGTAATAATTATTTTGTTTTTGAACATAAAAGGTAGTGAAAGTGTTTACTTTTGTACACTAAGTGTAAGATTTGTAATATTTGTCAGTTCGGTAGCATTCTCATCATGCCGGTAACGCTCAAAGACAACCCCTCTAAAAGGGGGATAAATGTTCACTTTGACCATGCCCCGAATTTTTAAAAAATATTGTTACTAATGTGTATTTGAAATACCCAATTAATTTAATTTTCTGAGTAGCTTTAAAAATTGAAATTTTCCATGGTCAAATTGGCACTTTTCTTGATATTCACCCTTATATGATTATGTCTCGCCTGGGATCTAATTGTAACCCTTTTTTCTTCCATTAAATTAAGTATTTTGATTTTTCTTTCCGAATATGAACTTCATGAATTCACGTAAGTTAAAAGTTTTAGTTCTCATGGAATACACTGCTCTAAAAAAAAAAAAGACAATGTTTTAGTTACTTTTTTAAGTTGATTAAAATTATCTTCATTTTTGAAGACTTATAAATAAAACATAATTTTTCATATGCTTTAGGTTTTTTTAAAGTTCTAATTCAAAACTGAAGAATTGGCATACACAATAAATTACTGCATATGCCAACAATATACACTAGCAATAACAATTTAAGCATTTATTATATGTACTTATATAGTGCCTAACTCAAACCCTACAGTTAGCTGGGCAGTTCAGACAAGATGTAAAAATAAGCATCAGTCTCTTAAAATAATAGATTGATTAAAAGTTACACAAAAAATATCATAATATTGTGAAACTTTTTTACGGTCATTGAAAATCCTGGAATAAAACTATTTATAACAGCTTAATAATTCAAATAAAAATTGAACTGGTTGTTCCTTTAAGTTAAAAAAATATTCTCGATATTATTTCCAGTCAAGCTAGCAAGAAGGACATTCAAGTTCCACAGCACTGCTGCTCAGAAATGTAGGAAAATATAAGAATTGGGAAACTGTGGAACACATAACAAATTTCATGAGGAGTTGAAAAATTAGTTTCTTAAATTCTAAAAATAAATAATTATTCTCCCTCTCGAGAAAGTACCATCAAGGATCTTTCAAGCAGTGCAGTGTCACTTGGACATAAAATCTTTGTTCAAGGGATGTGCATTATAATATTTATTCCAGAAAAAGATATACTTTTTGTGACATACACTCACCGATTCGAATTTTGTAATGTCAGTCTTTTCAGTGGCGGTGGCGGGAATATCGGATCTAGCAGGGCAGAGTATATCATGTGACTACACGGCAACCGGAAAGCGATTTCAGTGTGGGCGTGGCTTAAAGGAAAAAATAGCAGACAGCTTTTGAATCGCGTAGTGTGGATTTGAATAGTATGTCTGCAACAAAATAATTTAAATATAATAAAGACGAAATTAAGCATAATTAAGAATGGCAGATGCACAGATGCAATGTTTAACGAAAACAAGTAGTATCTTTCACATGAAAATCCAAAATTGATTTTTCTGTTTTTTTTCGTAACTTAATTTTGTTTCAGAATTTTAATTCCGGTTTATTTTGCTCATTTTCAATCGTTTTTTTCAACTCGAAAAAATTCTTTCGTGTAATAGAGAAGTTAAATTTTAATTTACTTAAAAAAATTAATAAATAAAATTCCTCACCACATCAGGATTTAAAAAATAAATAAATAAAGGAAAATAAAGTTGAACTGCATTGAAAATCAAAAATTATATTAAAAAAAAAGACAAGAAAAAAAAAAGACAAGCTTTTCTCGACTTGTGTACTTTTTTTTTTTATCGAATACATTATGGAATGACAATTTGGTTTTATTTCTTGATTCATTTAGGCAGGGTGTCAATGATTAAAATCAAGTGATTTTTTAAAAAAAAAACATTGATTTGTATCATTTTTCAACTTAAGTCTAGAAATCTTGATTTTTTTATTTTCATAAATTCTGCCTTTTGCTTAGTCAGCATAACTTTTCTTCCTAAAATTGATTTTTGTCCTTATGGTTTTCTCTCACTTTAATACTTCTATCTATTCATTTTGTCTCTCAATACGCAATCTAATTATTCACATTTTTAGTCAATGGAGACTTTTAAATTATATTCGGCATTATTATTATTATTATTATTTTGAAATTAATAAGGAAGTTAAAAGGCAATACACTAAAAGATGGTAGATGGTTGTGTATCTTTTGATTTTTATCTCATAGAACACTTTTCAATTTTAAGGTTAGTCAAGCAATGTTGAAAAAGAGAAATTTGCTGGAAACTGCTGACACGTTTTTCAAAGTTACGAGAAACCATAAATGTAAAAATAAATAAATAAAAGAGCATATTAATTAAAAGACATGTAGCAATGTCCAATTTATTTATTTCCTTCTGTTTTTATGTTTTTCAGTGTGTTACTATGTCATCTGTATTATACTTATGATTTAAAATCATATGCATTTGTGTTGAAATCGTTTGCATTGAATGTTATGAAAATTTTTTGGTGACATAATAAATGAAATTTTGTTTTGAAATTTTTAACGATATCAATTTCATGCTTACTAATATTCATAAGTGTAGCTAATCAGTTACGAAAGTTTCTGACGTCTTTTTTTTTTTTTAATACAAAAAATCGATTTAAATTTTTTAAAAAAAATCTGATTATTTTGATTTTTTCACATCCTGCATTTAGGATGTAAGGATTAAAAAGAACTAAACATAAACAGTGGAATTTTTTAATCTTTAGCAACAAATAATTAT
The DNA here is from genome assembly GCA_038373865.1 of Uloborus plumipes. Taxonomy (NCBI): domain Eukaryota; kingdom Metazoa; phylum Arthropoda; class Arachnida; order Araneae; family Uloboridae; genus Uloborus; species Uloborus plumipes. The sequence goes on from JAXGGA010006184.1 coordinate 70,520, forward strand.
GCATGCTCTGATAAATTACGCATCCTTTTTTTTGTGACTTGAAATCACTTAAGTAATCTAAATTTAACAGTCATTAAATTACAGCACACAAAAATTGCTATTTAATTTTTCATGGTTGAGAGCCAAGGAATCTGCCTCCATTGGCCCAGCCCCATGCCCTCTTTTCGTCCCGTAAGACAAGGCGAGGAGTTAGTTCTTAATGCTTATTAGAATAATAAATGAATAATAATTATAAAAGTCAAATTTGTAGGAAAGGTTTTAAAATAGTAATAGTAAATAATAAATTCTTAAATTATTATATACAAATACAAAAGAAGACGAACAGCTACAGGCTCTATCCCCAGCTAGGCTGGTCTTAGTAAATTTATAGCTGTATGAAGATCTATGGTCTTCTTAAAGCTATCAACTCCCTTACTCGTAAAACCTCCTCTGGTAAGTTGTACCAGGTGCTCACAACCCTACTAAATTAGTAATTTTTCCTCACCTCTAGGTTAGCTTGAGATTTAAATAGCTTAAAACAATGTCCCCTTGTTCTGCTTTCTAAACAAAAATTCAATAGATAAACTTCATTCATTTTGATAAAATTAAACAACTGGATCATGTCTCCTCTGACTCTCCTACAATGTACCTCCGATGCCACAATCCGAAATTTTGAGAGGGGGGGGGGGGAGATTACGTATTTTTCCCAAGGTTTGGCCATATATTTTTTTACATAGAAAGTAATTTTAGTGAAGTAATTAAAGTTATTGAAATTTGGTATTTTTAATAACTTACTCACTAATGGCTGAAAAAGAAATATATTTATATTTTTGCAGAAAATATTGTACTAAAATTAAGAAAGTACTCATTTCTATGGGGGGGGGGGTGGAGCCCCTCTTGTCCTCCCTATATTGTGTGGGGCCCATGTCCAATGCATTAAATGTGACATGAATGTATTTCGATTTTAACCATTCAATGCAATACTACTGGAAGAACTTACCGTTATGATTCAAAAAATTAAAAAGAAAGAAAGAAATACTACTAATCATGAATGAAGTATTTGAATAAGCATCAAGGATGTACCAAATAGCAGTTTTATATGAATACTAAAAACTAACTATTCGGCCAAATACTACCAATGTCTGATGGTTAACTGAGTATTAGCTAAGTTTTATAACATTTTTTGCAATTAC